>JANSMH010000174.1:0-54789 GCA_029299595.1 Grosmannia serpens
TTACTTTATTTTTTTAAATACTTTTTTATTATTATTTATAAAAGCTTTAATAATTGCCTTTAAATTTTTAATTAGTTATTAAAATTAAGTGTTTTAATTGTTTTACATTATTTTAAGCGTATTAGCTATATTAAATAGTTTTAAAGTAGCTATTACTAGTTTTTTATTATTATATAGTAAGTAGCATTAACCTTGCTATATAAAAGCAATTAAAATATAATAAACACTATTATTCCTTAATAATAAACTATAGTATTGTTAAGGTTTATATAAGTAAAAAAGTTAAGGCTATAATTATATAATATTAAAAGATATTGTATTGTTTTAATAAAGTTGTTATATATATAAGTTATTTAGTATATTATTAAGTAGCTTAGCCTATTTAAGTAAATAATTAAGTAAATACTTAGATTAATTGTTAAAAAGCTATAAAAAAGAAAGCTATTTAAGTTATAAAGATTATAGTCTTATATATAGTAATTCTTTCTTTTATCTCTTTTTAGCTTAATAAATTAATGCTTTAAGCCTTTAATCCTAGCTTAATAGCTTAACGCTTTAAGTTTTTAATTCTTATTATTATCCTTATTATTATATAACCTATTAGTTGTGTATATAAAGGATTTGTGTATACGCTTAATTCGTACACACGTAGGATTTGTGTGGCCGCTTAGTTTGTATGCCCGCCTAGCTGGTACATTCCTTTTGTTTTGCCTTTACAGACCGCCTGGTCTTTGTTTAGGCCGTGTTCTAGGATTGGGTTATAACACTATGTTTTAGGATTAGGTTATAATACTAAGCTTATTAAATTAATAAGATAAAAGGCTAGGTTTAAAGTAAATACTAGTTTATAGTTAAAAGGGACCCTTAATATAAATATAGCTTAAAAGATAGTTATTTAAAAGGATAACAAAAGGAAGGCTAAGGTATGGCGCGCAATTAAAGCCGTTAAAAAAAGGTGCAATTTAACTATAAAAAAATAGTTTTTAGCTGCGGCAAAAAAGGCTAGGGAATATAAAATTTAAGGGAGATTTGGCCTATACGAAATTTATTAGCCTAGGAAGCCTGTACCTCGCTCAAGGAGAGGTTAAAGTTAGAGGTGGTGATAATTTAAAATGGTGCTTATTTGACTAGTGTGACTATTTGGGTGGCTAGCACCACCTTTGGTGGTGCGTGTTTGAAAAACGCGCGCCCAGGGTGGGGCGGGCACGAGTAAGATATTATTCTAGCAATGTACTGTGTAAATTAACGGTGCTATAAGTACCTGATTGACTGTGTTGGACCCTTGATTACCTGGGGGGGGGGGGTGCTGTAAAATTTGCCATGGTTTTCCCAATTAAAAGAAGAGACTTACCGCCTTTTTACGACTTAGCGCTATACCTTCCTATAGCACTAACTATAAAGCGATTCTGCCTGGCAGAAACGAAAGGCGGTAAGAACGTTCTTTTTGGTATGGACCTTCGTCAGATACATTATATCGCGACGGGACAAATTTTCCAAGTTTGCTGCTCTATGCCGCTCTATTCTCTTACCCAACCACCTCCCTTTCGATCAACTATAAGTATTTCATTGAGACCTCGCAGAATCTAGTTAAGAGACCAAGTATACGATGGCGTCGCGCGAGCAATACGTGGTGCCCACGGCATCCAACCAAAACCCATCTTTTTCAGCGCCAAAAGCATATGGACATGACTCCAATACAGAAGGTGCTCAGATGAATTACCTCTGTGCAGATTGTGGCATCAAAAACACACTGCGGCATACAGACCCTGTACGATGCAAAGAATGTGGAGGTCGCGTGCTTTACAAACAGCGCACGAAGAGGTAGGAGAGATATATGTGACATATGCTGCTCGATATATGCTGATAATGCCTACGCGAGGTTGCAGAATGGTACAATTCGAGGCAAGATAGCGGTATTCGCTAGAAGACCAAGCGAGGCCCGTGTACGACTTATATTTGGTTCGAAATTCCCCGTTGGTCACGGAGTTGGGAGGGTTAAATGTAAAGATTGTGGCGCATCGAAATATTAGGGGTATGTTCGACGAGGCTGGGAAATCACAATAAGTGAACTAGTCTCTTTATATGCTACCTTTGCGAATGTAGATATTTCGCGAAGCTGGCGTTATCCGCTGTAAGGTCGTTCTGTTCCATAAAAGCCGCTTCATACCTAGATTGAAGGCCATCCCGGTCATATTCTTCATCTGGACCAACACCGTCGTCGTCGTACTCCTCCTCTTCGAGGTTATTCACACTACCGCTGTCGTCCTCATTGTCTTCGGGTTTGCTGTTTTTCGAATCGTCCTCCCTTGATTTGAAGTTTAGCCCCTTCATCATTTTGTCCAACTCCTTTTGCCGTGCTGCTTTTTTCAGGCCATCTCTCTCTCGCCTTCGGCGCTCCAGTTCTGGCTGATAGTCCCTTTTGAACTCGTCCGCCTTTCCCTGCACGGCCTGGAAAAATTCGTCGACTCCCTGCCCAGTCATTGAGCTCACTCCAACAACGCTGAGGTGGGCATAAAACTCTTCCAGCATCATGCTCATGCTGTTCAGCAAACTGCCCATATACCCACTACCCCCCATGCTATTGCCACCCTCTCCCCCACCAAATGTGTTTCTCTCCTCCTCCTCACGCAGTGCAGTCTGGAAAGCATCGTAGTCTGTCATCCATTCCTTTGCAAAGCTGGCATCTTTGACGTCTGTCTTGTTGAAGACCAATATCATGGGGAGTTTCGTCTTGTAGAGGATGCTGCACGCGTACAGCATATTGCTCATGAATGTGCTCGTACTGGCAGTGCGCGGTGTATCAATTATGTATGCGACGACTGTGGGGAAAGAAGAGGCAAGCGATTCGAGTAAAATGGTTCCAGATGCAGACCAAACAAAAGCCTCGATCTGCCCTGGCGTATCAACCAGTATATGCTTTATAGGTTGCTTGTCTGGTGCAGATATATCAGGCGATGTGCGTTTTTCGAGGAGATTGAGAATCTGATCAATTTTGGTAGAGAACAGATTCAGAGCTGTCAGAATGCCACCATTTGGTCCCAGATTATACTGCTTCATAACTTCCTTGTAGTTGACGCTGTCGCGGATATCAATGTTACTGTCGAATGGAACGTTCAGAACAGCCGGGTCGAGATTGATCACGTAAGGAGGGTCTTTCTGACTATGCAGATATGCGTTGATACGCTGCATGAATGTTGTCTTTCCAGAACCTATATATGTCGTCTCGTCAGGGATGCTAAATCATGAGCAGGGGTCTACCGGAGACCATCCTCCTCTCGAAGAATTCGGCTCACCTGCCATTCCAACGCAGACGATTGAAATGGGCTGCGTTTGCGAAGATGAAGATGCCATGCTGCTAGATTTGGCTATTGGCTTTGTGTTGCAACAATCTTTATGTTCGCATTGATAAGAGACGTGGGGCATACAGAAAGAAGAAGCCTTGTCTGGTATGAGGAATAAATTATTTGTTAGGCGTTTTCACGTGACGCTTATCAGCAGCTGACTGATCGGTACATACTTGGGGACATATACGAGATAAATTGAACCTGGAGCAGGTTACTGTTTAATATCGAGCTGGGCTTGGTAACTCGTTATTAGTCGACAACAATATCAACCAAAATACAATGCGTCCGGATAATAAAGAAGATTGCTGTTACAATAATGCCATCTACCATTTCTGTAGTCCTAAAGAAAGCGCCAACGCCCAAAAAAACAAAACCTCCAAAATCATAAAATGTATCCAGTCCACCATTAAACACCCATTAACGCTGAAAATATGCCACCGCAAAATGTATGCTTTCGTTTAAAGGTATCCGGACATGTATTTCATACACTCACCCCACGTGCTTTTAGATGAAGCGACAATATCCGATCAGTTCATCTTATACGCTTTTAATGAGGTTGGCACCGCTAGCAGTTCTTCCAGAATCCGAATGCGCCTCACCAAGGAGCTCTGATTTGCTCGTCCCGTAGAGTTCGTTTTCAGTGATATACTGTATAACCTTCGCACCATCAGCATCACAAAATCAAACGTGTAGTGTTTAACTTCCGACAGAAACTTACCGGGTTTGGCACAAAGTAACGCACGCTCATCTTCTTGTGCAAAAAAAGTCGCACTTTAGTAGATGACAGATCTATTGGCACACCCTGTGGTATCACAGAGATATTGTCTGTCCACCTGCTAAGCGCTTCCTTGGCCTCTTCCAAGTCCGTGCCATGTCGCTCTACCACATACAAACCGCCTTCGCCTAGGATGCGGTCCAGATCGTCAGGACTCCACAGACCTGGCGTGCTCATTGACTGCATTAGGTCTGCACCACACAAGAGGGCTACACGTGCAGTCCGCTTCACCCGGCCGTCGGCGGCTGCGATACCGCCCAAGACCTCGTTGATTTCAGAGCGGAAATGATCAAGAACCTGAGCCGTAGGCACGTACCGCTGTTGCATGGCCTCCCACCGATCTACCATGACACAATTCGTGGAGTCTTCCACAGCCAATTCGCACATGCGTACTCTGCTGAATTGTTAGCAAGTAATTATATTATGATTCTAATAATCAAGACAACGGTCAAAAACCCACCTATGCTTTGCCTCGGCGAGGTTTGCCTTCTTATAGGCATCTGATCTCAAAACGATTGGTAAGCGACAGTGAAAAAGACATGCTGCTTGGACCGCTTGATGTCATCGGGAATTATCTGCGCAAAAGCTTACCGGACACAGGAGACAAATACATGCCTACAACCTCGTAAGAATCCTCCACCATACGCACCCAATCAAAGGCCATCTCGCACATGCGGAGATCTGTCCAGACAATGTCAGAAATTTTATTACGGTACTGACATAATAGAACCACAAAAATACTCACGCATGATGGTAATGGGACTGCAGAAGCATATTGTTAGTTCTTGCTTTGCTCCTTCTCCGCTGACAAACCGGATATACAGGGTATGGCAAACCTGAATGATCCACAAACAACAAGTACTAGAGGCTTCTTTTTAGGATCTTGTAGAGCTCGCAACCGGTGCGTCGGGAAGTGGTATATTTCAGGAGACGAGACATCGTTGGACTGTGCTGATTGGTCCTGAGACTGTTGTCGGGGATGATGTTGCTGGAAGTCCTGTTGCAGTACAGACAGTTGTGAGCCGTTATCGAGCGACATGGTTTGTGAAGAGAAATTTTAGGTAGATGAAAGGTGAAGGAGCGAATAACGTAGAATGTTGCAAAGGCGATGCTTGAAGGCCTTGGGAGACGGGTTGTTTAAGCAGCGAGGCGATGACGACTGCCATCGGCGGCGCTCTAGCCGATTATTAAATTTTATCTCTCAATAATCGTTTTCCGACAGCGGGGCCAGTTCGCAATTGAGGGGTTGCCGATTTAATAAACCCTGTATCAAACCTGGGGCGAATGCAACAGGGCCCTGCAACATGTGCTTACAAACCTAAAGTTACAGCGATAGAGAAGAAGACGGGCAACTACAACCACCATACAATGGTGTCCAGTGCAGGCAGCCTTGTCTCCAAAGCCCACACAAGACAGAACAAGGGAACCAAAACTAAAATTTCCGTGAAAAGTATACATGAGGCACGGCAACTCATTGAATCTAGAACCTTGCCTCTTTGCAATGGACGCTGCTGTGCCGAGAGCGACTTGTTTTAGCAAAGCGTAGTGAGTTGCGAAATCACGTGATATGCTAATAAAAACACCAGGCTGCTGAAATGGACACATGATGGCATCAACAAACCGGCCATCTTTGCAGATAGCAGCTGAAATGGACGGGCTCGCCGAATTTGAGAGAGAAATAGCACGGGAAAAGGCCGAGAGGGATAAATCCAAACCGCCGAGAAAAGACAGGACCCGTCGGCACCATCACCGGGACCATCACCACCAAAATGATTCTACTAGCGGGCACATCAACAACACGGTCTCCGATAGATACAAGCACCGGCACCGGCACCGGCACGGAATATCTCACGAGTCAGAGTCAGACGATAACGCTAGCCATGGAAGAAAACGCCAGCGACAATCGGGACCCGATCCACGCAACACAACAGATGCCGCTGCTAACGCGTCCAAGCATTTCGAGAAGGCAACACTGCAACTTCCGATCGACCAGCAAACGCAGATGCCTGTGAGAGACGATTGGATGTTGAATCCTTCTGCTCTTAGTATCGACTATATCCATCGTCGAACAAAAGAACAAACCATGTCGCAGAAACATGACACGCAATATCAGGTTTCGGAAAGGGAGCTAAATAAAGATGCCTTACAGCAACTCAATAGTGGAAAAGCGATAGACGAGCTTCCTTCACAAACGCAAAGTACAGAAGACTACTGTTTTGGAGATGAAGCCTCCCAGTGGAGAATGACAAAACTTCATGCAGTTTACACAGTGGCTGAAAAGGGCGCCCGGCCGATTGACGAGGTGGCGGTCGAACGGTATGGCAGCTTACGGAAGTTTGACGAAGCACGAGAGGAGGAGAAAGAACTAGATAGGAGAAGGCTCTACGGAGAGGGGTACAATGTCAAGGAAAAGCCAACAGGCGAGTTGTACCGAGAGAGACGGGAAGGGGGCTCGAAGTCTGGAAGGGGAGACGAGTGCGCGAGCAGATCCTCATCGCCGCGACGACCTGCTATGGTGGAGGACCAGCAACAAGTCGCAGTTGTGGACCAGACAACCCTCAACCGCCTACGTGCACAGCTAATGAAGGCAAAATTGAGGAACTCACCAGACGCTGCAAGGCTCGAGGCAGAATTCAACCAAGCCATGGCGGCATCATCATCGGGCAAGAAAACCGGTGCTGAGCATGCTGTGGTGATAGACCTGGCGTACAATCGCATGCTAGCGAGTCCACGGGATGAGGTGAAGATGGTGGAAACAAGGAGAGGAAGAGAACGTGGTGAGGTTGTGGCAAACGACGACATGAGCATCGAAGACATGATGCGTGAGGAGCGCCGTACGCGCGGAACACCGGGTGGAGAAGGCCTCAGGCTTGCTGAACGCATTGCTAAGGACGCAAAATTCAACGACGACCTCGAATATATGGACGATAATGCCGAAAAACTTGCCAGGCGGACACATAAATCGGAGGCCACCCTGAAAACGATTGCTGTGCACGATTTCACGAAAATGAACAAAATTTTTGACTCCTGTCCTTTATGCCATCACGAGGATCGCCAGCCGCCAGAAGATCTTCCCACTGCGCCCATTGTTTCTCTCGCTACGCGGGTCTTCCTTACATTGCCAACGGAGCCGGAGCTAACGGGTGCGGAAGGCGGAGCCGTCATCGTGCCAGTTGAACATCACATCAACCTCCTGGAGTGTGACAACGATGAATGGGAGGAGATTCGCAACTTTATGAAGTCCTTGATACGACTGTATCACGACCAAGGTCGTGATGTTATATTCTACGAAAATGCGGCTAGCCCTCATCGCCGAATGCATGCAGCCCTCGTTGTGGTGCCTATACCATATGACTTAGGTGCCACAGCACCGGCATTTTTCAAGGATGCTCTGCTTTCAGCAGACGAAGAGTGGAGTCAACACAAGAAAGTCATCGATACTGGGAAGCGAGCTCGTGAAGGTATGGGAAAGCAAGCCTTCAGAAGAAGCATTGCAAAGGAGATGCCATATTTCCATGTCTGGTTTACAATTGATGGGGGTCTTGGTCATGTTGTGGAGGACTCGGGCCGTTGGCCTAAGGGCGACCTTTTCGCGAGGGAGATCATAGGAGGTATGCTGGATGTTGATGCGAGCATTATCAGGCGGCAGGGACACTGGAGCAAGGATGATGTGCGGCTTGAAGATTTCCGAAAACGGTGGAGAAAGTTTGATTGGACTAGAATTTTGACAGAAAAAGTATAGCGGGCAGGGATTTGAAAGTTTATCGCCCTATCGCGCATTAAGCTAAGATAACAGCGCTTGATAAAGAATTTCCTAAAAAAGTTTCTGATGCTTCCTCTCATCTTGCATGCTATTTCATCCCCAACAACTACGACAACACGTACCTGCCATTTCGAAGAACAACATAGGGGAATTTCCTTTCCAAATATCGAGCGAAATGGCTAGACGGCGCAATAAGAAGCGGACGCATGCAGCGCCAGCGAACGGCAGCAATGGCCCAATACCATTGAGCACGGGACTTACATCTGCTCGCAATCCCAAAAGTATGGTCATCCGCATTGGTGCCGGTGAAGTTGGATCAAGTGTGAGCCAGTTAGCATCCGATGTCCGCAGGGTTATGGAACCTGGAACTGCAAGTAGGCTGAAGGAGCGAAGAGCCAACCGTTTAAGGGACTATATAACTATGTGCGGTCCTCTGGGCGTCACCCAGCTGCTTCTGTTCTCGCGATCAACCTCGGGCAATGTCAATCTGCGCATCGCCTCTGCTCCACGCGGCCCTACTCTACACTTCAGAGTCGAGAAATACTCATTGAGCAAAGATGTTCAGAGGGCTCAGAAGCACCCGAAAGGGGGAGGCAGGGAGTACATCAATCCGCCGTTGGTATGGTAGCTCCCTCTTTTTGTTGCTGTTGCTCTGCCGGGCCCTGCTGAATAGCCCTTTACTGACAAAACACCAGCTGGTTATGAACAATTTTAGTATTGCAGAAGATGCAAGTCCCAAAGTCCCAAAGCATCTGGAGTCGCTGGTCACCACTAGTTTCCAGTCTTTATTCCCCCCCATCAACCCCCAGGCAACTCCGCTCACGTCGATCCGGAGAGTTCTTTTGCTCAATCGAGAGAGGAGCGGTTCTGAATCCGACTCGTTTGTACTTAATTTCCGGCATTATGCCATCACCACAAAACCTACAGGTATATCAAAAGCCCTTAAAAGACTCAACGCTGCCGAAAAGCTTTTACACTCGAAAAATACGAAAAAAGGAGGGCTGCCCAACCTCGGAAAGCTTCAGGATATCTCAGACTACATGGTTGGGGGCGAAGATGGGGAGGGATATGTGACCGATGGAGGCACGAGCGGTAGCGAAGCAGAGACGGACGCAGAAGTTGAGGTTTTGGAAACAACAACTCGCAAGGTGACGTCTACCAAGTCCCGACCGACGCTGGCAGCGCCAGACGGACAAGATGATTCAGATGGTGGTCGGGCAGACGCCGCAGACGATCATGTGGAACGACGGGCCGTAAAGTTGGTTGAGCTTGGTCCTCGCATGAGGCTGAGACTTATAAAAGTGGAAGAGGGTTTGTGCCAGGGTCAGGTCATGTGGCACGAGCACATTCACAAGTCTCAGGTAGAGATCAAAGAGATGAAAACCCGCTGGGAGACACGCATGCGGGAGAAGGACGCGAGGAGGAAGGAGCAAAAGAACAACGTTGAGAAGAAAAAATCGAAGATCGGCAAGGGGAGAGGTGTGGAGGGGGGCGAGGACGGGGACGAAGACGAAGATGAGAATGATGGTGGCAATAAGGCGCCCCATGAACGTGGTGGAATGGATGTGGATAATCCATACGCCAGCGGTGGGTACGAGAGTTTCGACAGTGAGGGTCTTGAAGGCGACGCCGAGATGCAGGCGAACGAAATTATGGATGATGCTGGAGACTGGGAAGATGAGGAGAAGGAGATTGCTGGTAGGTGAGAAGAGCTTTGATAGTGTTTTCTTGTCATGTTGCCTGGCAGCATACGGTTGTTTTGAAAAATCAATGTTTAGATGTATGAAGAGCAGTGCGTGGTCCAACGTCTACAAAAAGATCACCAGTCCTAGCACCACGTGCTAGAATTGCCAGCGGATTAGATACGATATGTGGTGTCGCGAACACCCTTATAGCCGCCTAGTAAGCTTTATGCGCGGAACATCGAATTCTCACACAATAGTAGCAACTGGAGCATCAGGTTTAGCTCCCTTAAACAGTACAGCCTCTTACAAGCGTGCCTTTATTTTTTTTAATTGATATATATATATATTGATTTGTGGTGAATTTTGGCAGTTGTTTCGCGTCAATTAATGCTCATTCGGATACGTGCTCGTTTGGATGACCACCTTAGGTGGTGCGCGCGAAGGTGCGTGACAAATAAGTGGGACGGAGCACGAGTATGCATTAGATCTCTACAGAAAGAGCTGTCAGGTCGCCTCTTAATTATTATCTTGTCTAACCCGTGTTCAGATGACAGGGCCCTGACGGAACCAGAGGTCTGAGAAGCTGCAGGACAGGCACGTGGACCAATTAGCAAGCAGAAATTTAACTAAAGTAGTATCTTAGTAAATAGTACTCCGTACGGCGATTATTAGACGACTGAAGACAAAGTGCAGCTGTCTTACGTCCTTCTCACCGCCCTTGCATTCTTGCCAATCTGATTATTTAGTTCCAAGGCGTCTCGGTGGATTCCCAATCGTCTTCACGTTCGCACCAGCCCATTGCAATCTAGCGAGCATACCAGGTTTATGGCTCATTCACTCCCTGAAGACCCTTCAAAAGACCCTTCGGAAGGCTCAAATGAATGTCCATTTTGCAATATAGCACGATGCTTCCCACCATTTAATCCTCTTCAGCCACCTCCGGCATCGCATTCGATATTGGCTTCGACACGAACCTACCCACAAGCCGAGACATTTGTGGTGCTCTCAACGCCACTTGTGGTGGCCTTTCTCGACATTGCACCTCTGGCAGAAGGTCATCTGCTCCTCTGTCCAAGACAACACCGACAGAAACTGTCAGCAGTTAGTGCGGTAGAGGCCGGTGAGCTGGGACGTTGGCTCCGCGTTCTCTCTGCAGCACTCATGCGTGCTACGGGCGTCGATGACTGGAATATAGTACAAAACAACGGGGCGGCTGCAGCGCAAGTTGTGCCACACACGCATTTCCACATCATTCCGCGTCCGGAGATTCGCAGACAGGGCCGATGGGCCGAGCAATTTACAATGTTTGGGCGTGGCCAGCGGACAGACTTGGATGAGCAAGATGCCATAAAGCTGTCAGAGAGAGTTCGTGGCAGCATCGCGCAAGTTTTGCGTGGAGAGGGAGACGGCGGGGCGAAAATCTAAGCAGCCGAAGCCGCGAGGACGCCCGTGAGTAGGCATGCGGTACGCGGCACGCGGCACGCGGTGCGGACCTCGTTCAGCGCGGGAGGATGGCATCGGGGGGACCGTACGACAGCTTACAAACTCTTGGGGGGGCTGCTTCGACTGCTCTATCAACATCCCTTTGCGAATGCCACGGCGCTCCTGGCACAAAATACACAGGCACCTGGAGTCGAACCTGCCACACCCACACACCTATACGCCAAAACAAATGCTCGTGCCTTTATTTTATAGCTGTTCCAGTCGACTGTGGCTTCAAAACGCCAAGATGACAGACAAGATGCTTATGCCGCACAAATCAAAACCACCCGGTACGCCGTTTGTTCTGAGGGAAACAAGAAAACGCCTAAATAGCATCACTCATCGCCAACCCACTACTTGCGTCCCTGTTGTTGCGCGCTGTATATACGAGAAGCCATTTCCAGCTCTTCAAGGCTTTCTCGGCCGCCATACGCATCTAGGAGGGCCGCACGCTCGTCGGACAGACGTGTGTCTTGGGTGTATGCGTTTTCTTGCTGTCTGCTACTGTACTTGACAGCAGCATATCCGATACAAGCAACGGCCATGTAAGCAGGCAACCTGAGCGAACAAAGCGAGGAATGTTAGCACGTGGAACGCCTGACCTATGGCCTGGAATTCGGCACTTCAGCACCGGGGACTCGGCTGCACATACCGCCGCATTGGGGGGCCCCGGAGGAGGGGCCTGCTGCCGTGCATGTATGGGAGGAATCGTGGATGAACCTGGGCCGACGTGGCTAGGCGCTTGGCGAACATGGGGTAGGCCGACACGGGCATTGCAGCGTGATGGCGCGGCGTGCTAGCGAGACTTTCGAGAAGCGTTTTTGAAGAGCGACGTTGAATAGCTGAGGCGTACGAGTATACTTGTCCGTTTACAGCCCGGGCAGGGACGCTTAAGTATGTGGCAGGGGACGCATAGTTCAGTTCCGAGGCAAGCCGACAGGGTCGGGTATGGAACGGCTAACACGTGAGTGACTGGTTTTATGAGCCGGCAATGGCTTCATTGTGGGGTGTCAACTGGGGGAATTTGGCGGGGGTGGAGTGCTTTTCGGGCGACTCCGCGTGACTTGTCTCCACCAAAGAGCCGATGCTGGGGCCCATCGGCTAGCCAGCAACGACTTCTCGTTGTCTGATCTGTTGGGTACAGTGACCACAATACGAGTACGATGCCAAGGAAAAATGCGATTGGCTCAGGACTTTCGTTTCACAGGACGATTGCGGCTGCACATGGGAACTGAATCTATCTTACAACAAGTAGTTCGAATCAGCTGGGATGCGGGATGCAACATGGATACTTTTCGGCGTCTACGAGTACCAGTACTGGCACGAACCCGAGAACGAGGCAGATATGGGAGGATATGGCACGTGCCATGCATGATGCTGGACTTGGCAGGACGCGAACATCTGGAGACTTCCGCGCTCCCACCAAATCGGGCACCGTATGACGCTCTGGGACCTGGGGATGGGCAACTAATAGGCATGGATGCCACCAGACCGGCGGCTCGCCGTGGACACCGGAGATGAATAAGATTACCGACCTCATCGGAGATTCTGCCGCTGTGCAGAATGACACCTCCTCTAGCTGGCATGTGGCGTGGGTGGCGTAGATGGCCAGCCCGCGTCCTGCGATCTTCCCCTGTGTCAGATCTCTGCGCCAGGGCGCATTCCACACCGCAGCATTCCAGTCTCGGAGAAGGATGGGGTGGCCTTTCACTTGCACCATGCCCCGACACACATCCGCCCTTGTTCTACGATCACGCCGCCCAGGACCATGTAAATTAAGGGCACGGGTGCGGTCGATCCCAGTATCATCACTGCCGGTCTGTGATGCCAGTCCGGTAACACACATCTTGCGGGTGGAGCCGCGTGCCACTCCTCCAGAGACCCGTGTCTTGTGGCTTTGTTCTCCTCTGGGTCTAGCTGGAATGCCATCGGCAAGCCAGCATGCCAGCCGATGGCAATCGATGATCGATCTGCCCTATCTGGAATGCCAGCATTGTCCTATTTCTTATTTGTTTCTGGGCATATGCACTTCACTTTCGTCGGTACCCTCTCGTCTAGCCCTGCCCTTGACTTTCCATTCCACGCGCCGAGAAAAATGGCTGTGCTATGCGATCCACCGAACCCGCCTCTTCGCTTCCGCCCGACTTGTGTTTTTTGCCGTCCGCCGACTCGGAGCTTCAGTTCATCATGGGTGGCACGCTGTGACACCCCTTTCCTCCCCCACGTAAGCGTGCACGCGCGCTCTATGCCTGGCGATGCTTACAATTTTGCCCTTGAAGGCACGGGAATTTTGCCTCACCCCAGCCTTCCCGTCTCTTTCGCGGTCGAGACCCGACCACATGAGCTGGACCGTGGAGACACATGCGTTCAAAGGGCTGGCAGCTTCTTGAATGAAGCCTTGCAACTCTCTTTCTCCTGTATATAACCTGAAAGGGATGGTCGGTGGACTTGTTTGTCCCAGCGGTCCTTATATACATGTCTATTACGTCTTCCGTAAACTTGTGTTTTCCTTTCCAGTCACCACTTCGCCAGACCTGAACAGTGCAACATGCTAGCCGTCCGCAGAGCAATCACCACGGCTGTGGTAACATACACTGGCTTCGCGGTGCTTGCCAACGCCGGCTTCAAGCCTTCGGCTGCCAACAACGTGGCAATATACTGGGGACAGAACTCATACCAACAGCCTACGGGGGACCTGTACTCTCAACAGAGGCTCTCATACTACTGCTCCAGTAAGGCTACGACGACTAGATTACTCTGTCCCCATATCGTGAAAAGCAAATCACTAACTAGTTTCCTCAGACACTAACATCGACGTATGTTGTATTGCGCCAATGAAGAAGCAGCCCTGCTCTTTATAGCTGACATGAACTAGATCATTCCTCTGGCTTTCCTGAATGCAATTTCAACCCCGGCTGTCAACTTCGCAAACGCTGGCGACAACTGCACCGTATTTTCGGGCGCCACCTTGCTGAGCTGCCCACAGCTAGAGTGAGTCGTTCCAGGCTTCTCTCCCCGGCGGCCCTCGGTCATGCCACTAACGGTCCCTATTGTAGGGACGACATTCAAGAGTGCCAGTCCACATATGGCAAGACTATCATACTGTCTGTTGGGGGGGCCACGTATACAGAAGGCGGCTTCACCACAGTAGCAGAAGCTGTTGCTGCTGCTGACAACGTGTGGGCCATGTTTGGTCCTGTGCAGGCTTCTAGCAGTGTGAACCGGCCATTTGGAACTGCTGTGGTGGATGGCTTCGATTTTGACTTTGAGTCCACTACGTCAAATATGGCCTCCTTTGCAGGCCAGCTCCGTACGAGCATGGACGCTGCTACCACTGCTGGCGGAAAGCAATACTACCTATCAGCAGCCCCCCAGTGTCCGTACCCAGACGTCGCGGACAACGACATGCTCTCCGGTGACGTGTATTTCGATTTCATCATGGTGCAGTTCTACAATAACTACTGTGGTCTTCAGTCCTTTGTCTCTGGCTCGTCCTCTCAGAACAACTTTGACTTCAGCACGTGGGACAACTGGGCACAATCTGTCAGTAAAAACCCCAATGTACGCATCCTCGTCGGCATTCCCGGAAGTTCTACTGCTGCCGGCTCCGGGTATGAGTCTGGAAGCACTCTGGCGTCTATTGTGACGTTTTCCAAGCAGTTCTCCAGCTTCGGAGGGATCATGATCTGGGATGTGTCACAGGTTTACGCCAACTCGGCACTTCTAGACCAGGTCGTGGCGGATCTGGGCTCAGATGTGTCCTCTGCATCAGCAACGCCGTCCACACAGTCGACTACGTGGACCGCTGTCCAGACAACTGCGACTTTGACCACCATGACGGCCACTCCAACGACCACTCCATCGACCGCCCCGGCAACAGCAGCTACCCCGACGACTACCTCGATATCACCGACATCACCGACAAGCGTAACTACCTCGGTCTCAACGAACACTGCGACTACACGAACAAAAAAGACATCAGAAAGAACGACATCAACAGGAACGCAGACGGCCACAGAAACTGAGCTTTGTACCCAGCCCATCGTCACCTCAACGACAACAGTTACGGTCACTGTGACGGCCAGCACCACCACCCCAGCTACTCCAAACAATACCACGTTTACGACCAAGACGACATCGGCTGTCCAGACCGCCAACCCCGTGTCGCAATGGGGTCAGTGCGGAGGCATCGGGTACACCGGTTCAAAAACGTGTGTAGCCCCATATAGTTGTGTTGCTACGAGTGTTTGGTGGGCACAGTGCCAATAGGTCTAGACCTCTGGAGAGGTTCTTCGATTTATGCCTTGATTTATACGTTGATGATTGCTGAGGGCGGGGACGTGTATCTATCTATAGAGTGCGTACGCTGGGCTTTGCATGTTTTCTTTGTTTTCTGTCTAGAAAAGCTCACACCCTCACCGGGACAATATAATGATGTTCACATACACATACACACAACACGTGGTTGAAGCCACAGACCGACATATACAACGCCTGCCGTAGCGATCTAGACTGCCCTTGCGGCCCTCTTTGCCAATTCTATGATAAGCTCTTGCACTGCAGCCTTATGAGATGCAGCACTGCCTACGCCGGTTTCAGGCGTGCTGAATATTTTGACGCGGCTTTCTGCAAGGACAAAGCCTCCGCAAGCAATGCGCACCACACTAACAGCCGGATTTGACATGTCCAGAGCAAGGTGATGCTTCACGTAACGAGCCAGAGATTTAGCGAGAGGCTTGTTGACCTCGCCATCCCCCCAGGCAACGTTTTTGCCGGCGCTGAAAAATTGCGGTAGATCCTGGAATGGTACAATGATGTCGACCGCCCTGAGGCCGCATGCGGTATTGGATACAGGCACATCTGGAGCCTCACCTTCGTCTATACCAAAAGCGGTCTCTCTCGGTTCCCCAGGAAGACGAAACCCGAGTGTGAGAACGGCATCTTTTGCCAGAGGACCGGTTGTCGGCAGTCCTGTGCCTTGTGCCCAAGCTTCCCATCGCTGAAGCAGGTCTTCGCTACTCAGGCGCAAGGGGCCAATTCGGCAGTCAAATGTGCTTGAAAGGAAAGAAATGACGGCTGATTTCAACGGAGTGGGCATCCGGAGAAGAAGAAGGGGTAGGTGCAAAAATTGACCAGTAGCCGTGTTGTTCACAACAGCGTTCGCTGGTGGTGCTGGCAGAAGCAACGCAGAGCATATGGCATTCGCATACTGTAACGTCATCTGAAGCCCTCGGTCAGAAACGCCCAAGGAAGCATCTGTAGTGAACCACTCGACCGTCACTCCCTCCAAGCTACCTGCGCTGCCCATTGCCGCGCCGGTGGTGTTGTCAAGACCAACCTCCACGCCTCGCACAACATCGCCAATAAGCACATCCCGCAACCGACTACTGAGAGTCGCAAGTCGCGTATATGAGAGTGGATCCGTGCCAAGAAATAACGGCGAAGCTTGATACAGGGAAAAGGTTGTGTTGACGATATCGCATTGTGGCTGAGAGATGCTAGCTGTGGACCTGTCTTCGGTGCCAGGGCTCAGGTGAAACGTCGACGAGATGTCCAAGGCACGGCTGCCGCCGCCATTCAATCTCGCCATACTGTTCTGGAAGTCGTTGCTGTCTCCTGGTTTTATTTTTATTTTTATTCTGCGCCCTCCTGATCTCAGTTGCCTTCATGCCAAAACGCGTCTTCGAAGAGCGCGATTTAGGTCGTAGAACAGTGCCCGAACACAAACACAAAAC
Source organism: Grosmannia serpens (assembly GCA_029299595.1). NCBI lineage: Eukaryota > Fungi > Ascomycota > Sordariomycetes > Ophiostomatales > Ophiostomataceae > Grosmannia > Grosmannia serpens. The sequence goes on from JANSMH010000174.1 coordinate 16,785, forward strand.
TGCGCACTGTACGTGCCATGAAATCGGACTGCGTGTGATCGAATACGGACAACAGCAGAAAGCAAGCAAGTCTAGATTCGTACATTTCCTATACAAAAACAAACCCAGCAACTACCAAACTGCCGCCGTGAATGCCTTGGAACGTCCTTGTTCGTGCCATCCCCCATTGCCCACACGCGTCATAGCTGTCACACGCCAACGCTGAAACCAAATGAACCATCAAAGACGTCAATCTTGCTGAGGTCGCTATTGCCTCGCATGGAAAACAATATGTCCAGAGCTGGCACTGACCCCGACATGTAGAACCGCAGCAGGTTGTTGACGTCTTCGTCGGTCAGGCCACACAGTTCGTCGAAAGAGTAGGCATCGCTGACTTTGGTCATCCTGTTGTGGTTAGGCCAATAACCCAGAAAAGACTGATGCAAGAAATGAGGGATGGAGAAGCTCACCAGGCCATCCTCTTGGGCCCATCCTCTGGGCTCGGCGCCATCCGACGCAGCTTCACCCTCAATTCACCAACAGAGTCAATGGCCCTACCAGCCTCCTTTGGTAACAGCTTGGCGATGTATTTTCGGATGGCTTGGGCTAGTCGTGGACCCTTTCCGTTTGTGCTGACCATAATCTGCAGCGGTCCATCGCGGTGTACGCTGCCAAAGTAGAAATCACACTCGGGGGGCACATCGGCCACATTGACGGGAATTCGCCTCTCCTTGCACAGCTTCCATACTCGGGTGGATGCCTCTGGATCGTCCACAGCCGTGAGAACCATGGAAATGCCATCGAGATCATCCGGCTCGAACATGCGGTCGACGTGGACTACCTGTTTCTGTTGCACACGAAAGGCCACCTCGGGGTTGAGCCTCGAGGCTGGCGCAACGACAGTGACAGCAGCGTCGGCATTGAGGCAGTGGAGAATGCGACCAGCTGCAACCTGTAGCTGTTGTGTCAGTATCTGCTAAAGAGAAGAATGGAGAGCCAGAGAAAGGACTGCTCATCTTACATCACCACCGCCGACAATGAGAACTCTCTTGCTCTTTATCTGCCAAGCAACCATCAGACTGCCGCCGCCCTGAACTTCGGGAAATCTGGGGCCCATTCCTTTGGCTGCTGGCAAGAGGCTTGGGGTTGTTTCCTGCGGGATTGCAGCCAGTCAGAAGCTCTGACCTCTGGCCGCGGTTTTCTTCCCTACAGCGCAGGCCTGATTATGACGAGGACGTTAGCCCCGCATCACTAAAAACTGATTCCGATAAGGTGTCTTATCTTACATAGTATGTATTAGCTGCAGTGATGGCCCGTGCTTGTATCCTGCTCGTGCCGAGCCCACGGGTCCCCGAACCCACCCAAGCCTTACGTAACAATTCAACACACGAAACTTTCGTAAAACCTCCTTTGTTCTGCTGCCTTCTCTGGTACGCCTTTATATCACAACGAACACGCGCTCTAGCGGCTTCACCCGGAGCACCCGCCGTGCAAATGAACTAGGGATTGGCCGGCACGTCGAACGCTTTATTTGCGGCCACCCCTTACCATCGCGGGTCGCCGGCCCCATCGCTGTGGCGACTCCGATTCGACCACACCAGCTACGGCCGGAGTCGCCGCCGATAATCTTCGATGTCCGCACGAAAGCTAGGTGGAGGCAGAATACTGGGAAGCGGAAAAGGGCTCGCCCCCCCGGATGCACGGAGTGCACCGGAAAGGGCTGCCAGACCCGTCAGTCCGTTTGCAGCTTCAGACGCCAGCACAGTCTCGCGGGGCTCTCGTAATGTTGTTGGAATATCGCCGGCCTCGACTCCCAGCTCCTTGCCAGATGCAAGACAAGATCTTACCTCGAACATAAGCCTCGGAGAGCCATCTACGCGGAAGGCTGGAACTGGGCTCGTCTGTCCGATATGTGGCGAGGAAATGGTGCGTCTTACGGAGGGATTTCTTTGAAAGCTTATACACGTATCGCTGACGAGGAACTTACTATCAGGTTACGCTGCTTCAGCTAAACAGGCAAGGATCCTACCCTATAACAGCCATCCTTTCGGACTATCCTCGCGGTCCCTTGGACTAAACTAACGGTCCGACACATTGCAGACACATCGATGATGCACATCAGGAACTCCCCGAGGTCCAGCAGGATGAGGTGAAGACGTGGTTCGACAAGCAGGTCATAAAGGCTAAGAAGTTTCAGCCTCTTTCTTTGATCAACCAGAAGCTGCGTGGACTGGATGTTTTCGAGTCGAACGAATCTCTTGTCGCCCCCAGCGGACCGAGCGAAGGCTTTGGCATTCATCGGCCGACCGAAGCGTCTGTCGACCCGGATGAGCTGATCCTAAAGAGACACTGGCAGAGCCCAACAGGGCACGACGTATGCACCGACCCGACCTGTGCCAAGGGTCTGGGGCCGTTGAACGGGAGTGTCCACTGTCGGAAATGCGGCAAGCTCTTCTGCGAAACGCACACAATGTACCAGATGAAGCTGTCGAGGTCGGCGAAGTACGACCCGGCACGTGGCTACTGGGTGCGGGTATGCGAAACATGCTACAAATCACGCCCAGGCTACAATGACCACTGGGGGTCAGAGAACGACTTGACAAGCATGTTTATGGCGATACGCCAGAAGCGAATCGAGCGGCAAAATCTAGAGATCGCGAGGCTGGAGAAGCGGCTGACTAAGCTGACACAACTGCTTGCAGATGCCGCACCAGATCTGGCGGTGGCGGCAGGGGGCACGCTCGCAGGCCACAATAAAGCCAGGAAAGTCATTGAGCAATCTGTGGTGACGTGGGAGGACGACGCCTCGGTAACGCGGTGTCCCTTTTGCCAGCAAGAGTTTGGGACCTGGACGTTCCGAAGACACCACTGCCGCATATGCGGGAAGGTTGTGTGTGCGGACCCACAGACAGAGTGCTCGACTGAGATCGGGCTCAGTGTGGCTGCCCACAGGGAGGCTACAGCCGGCCGGATGCCGGTTCCAGCAGCATCAGAAAAGGTGCATGTGCACGCAGCCGACGGCGACAGCGTCCGGTTGGCGCGGACGGCCGGCCAGGTCAGTGTCGACATCCGGATGTGCCGAGACTGCAGGACCACCATTTTCTCCAAGCGAGATTTTGATGAGACGGTGGCGCGAAGACCACCAGACCAGCGTGCATACGAGACGCTGAGGCAATTTGAGTGGGGCATCCGGCAGATGATGCCGCTATTTCAACGCGCTCTGCAGTCGTTGCAGACCGATGGGGCTAGCAAACAGCCGCCGACACACGCCCAGATCCAGGAGGCGGCCAAGGTTCGCAAGCGGTTGATGGACAGCTTTACCAAGTACAACCTGGCCGCGGCCAGGTTGCGAGACCTGAGCACAGACAGCCCAGCGCAGCAGAGGCTACAGAAGGCCGTGTACTCGGCGGCGTCTACCTTTCTGCACGCCAACATGGTGCCGCTGAAGCACGTGCCGAGGATGCTGCGCGCAAACCAGGCCAGCGCTGCAGGCGCCTTGAGCCCGTACAGAAAGGTGCTTTCCCCTCTGAACGGCCACGGCCCGCACCTCTCACCTCTGCGCAACGGCGAGGCGCCCGGTGACGGAGACACGGCCAGCCTGGCCGGCAGCGAGGTGAGCACGGCAGTGTCAGCCCTGGAGACGGAGGAAAAAGAGCTCCGGGAGAAGCTGGTCGTGCTCGAAGAGCAGCGCTTTCTTGTGCAGCAGATGGTGGACAACGCTCGCGGATCGCGTCGGTTTGAGGAGGTGGGCGCTCTGAGCCGCAACGTCGAAGAGCTGGACCGGGAGATCGCACGGCTGAAAAGGCAGGTCGGCGGCGTGGAGGAAAGGTGGGAAGGCCTATATGCGGTTGCATCGTGACACGGCCGTTCGACGCAGGGGCGACGGGCAGCCACACAGTCGCGGGCAGGAGACGGGGAAGCAAGAGGGATGGCGCAAGGCGTATGGGAAGGGGATGGCATAGTCCAGCGTGGCAGCCACTTGATATTGAGCCACGTATTGCATCGAACACATCTACACATAGTCTGAACAAGGCCAGCCGCATGTTCTGACGACAAAGTATCTTACACGCAGCCGCACAGCACAGCGGTAGCTGAACGATGCGGCCAAACACGTCCCCATTACAAGGAGAAAGGATGGCGACGAGCTGGCTCGACCAGCGGAGACGCCAACATGGCAGTCGAGCACGCAGCAGCAGCCAGACTGAAGACCCACCCATATGCTCCTTTGGTGATATATGAACAGAAACAAGAGCCCAGCCGAGACAGATAAGAAACACACCACAAATACAAGGAGAAATACAGGCCGGAAATGCAAGCAGACCAGGAGTAGGAGCCGACACGGCGCCGTTGAGGCGTGGCAGGAAACAGTGGCAGGAAACAGTGGCAGGAAACAGTGGCAGGAAACAGGCGGCACTGACAGCTCAGTGCACCAGTCCTTCGACACCGCCCAAGAAACGCCGCACCCGTCCGATCTCCAGGTCGCCCTTCTCGCTCTCCACGGCGCGCATGAGGCCGTCCAGGTGGCTGTCCACGTCGGCGTCGGAGCAGCGCGTTGCCAGGGCCACCAGGCGGCGAAACTTGAGCTCGATATCCCGGCTGCGGCTCTTGAGAGCCTGCTCGGCTCGCCGAGTTTCTGCCGTGCGCAGATGCAGCGCGCGAATCCGTGCCCGCATCACGACGGCCGAAGGCAGTGCTGCGGCATCTGCCGACGCGCCGTGTCCTTTGGCGCTGCTGAGAGCTTCGGCAGAACCGTCCGCTTCGGCCGCCCAGCTTGACATGCCGTCGAGCTCTGCAATGGTCCGCCCGTGCGCCCGCTCCAGCTCGGCGAGACGGTACTGCTCCTCGTCTCGTGCCCGCGACAGGTTGAGAACCCTCTGGCGGGCTTGCTGTTGGTTCTTGGCCTTTTCCTGCAGCGTATCCAGGGTCCGTCGGGCGTCGCCGAGCTGGGCCGACGTGGTGCGCAACGAGCTGTGCAGCGCCTCTACGGCCTGCTGCTTGGCTTTCATCTCGGACTGAAACACCGACGCCGTCTCCGTGAGGAGGTGTGTTATTGCTAGATACTTGTCAGCATGTGGGAAGCGCTCTCTAGGGCAGAATGCAGCACAGGAGGCCACGTACACGAAACGATCTCGTCGCTGCTCTCACGGCTCTTCTGGCTGCTGCCAACGGTCCCGCCGTGCTCGCCATCCGCCGCCTCTCCGCCAGCAGCATCGACCACAGAGTCGGCGCCCACGCCAAAGTCCAGCGGCCGCAGGCCCTGCCGGTTGGGCAGGTTGGGATCGGCGCACACCTCGAGGAGCTGGGAGATTATGCTGCGGTTGCCAATCTTGGCGGCAATGTTGAGGGCGGTGTCGCCGGCCTTGTCCTGCGCGTTCACGATCTCGCTCATAAAGCGTGCCAGGCCGAGCTTTGCCGGCGCCGCAGGGGCGCTGCCATTCATGGTTGTCTGCACGACCTGGCTGCTCGGTGCGCTGCCCTGGCGGACGACCCACTCCAGAAGACACTGCAGATAGTACCGGCTGGCTGCGCTCCGGCCCTTGACCGAGCTGGTCACGGCAATGTGGTGCAGCACGGTCCGGCCCTTGGCGTCCCGCACCTCGATGGTGCTGCCGAGCACGTCGAGCAGATCCGGCATGGAGCTGTGCTCGTGCGAGTTGGTGACGAGACACGCCCGCATCAGTGCCGTCTCGCCGACGGCATTGACCCGCAACGGGTTCGCCCCGCAAGCGATCAGGGCTCGCAGCAGCGGCATGCGTGACAGCGTGGCGGCCCAGTGCAGGGCCGTGTGGCTCTGGGCATCGATGGGCATGTCCAGCTCCAGCGGGGTCATGCGGCGGAGGATGTCGTGCCGGGAGTGGTCGTCGCCGTTGGTGTCCATGAACAGGGACATGAGTGTGTTGCGCTTGATCTCGGCGTCGGGCGAGACCTCAAACGGCAGCGGGGGCAGAGGAGCATGGCCGTCGGCGGGGGGGACGTGAGCCTGGAGGCCGGCCTGGCTGTATACGAACGACTCGTTCGGCTCGGTCGGCGAGCCCGGAAACGCGCTGGCGTTGGCATAGGTATCGGCAGAGCCGGGGAAGACGAAGCTGTCGGCGGAGGTGGCGCCCATCCGGGCACGCTTGCGAGGCGGCTCGGCGCCGTCGCCAACGGATTGTTGTGTGCTCTGCTGCTGCGAGAGATAGACAGCCGCGTCGCCGTCGCGGGCGTAGTCGGACGCGAAGCTCTGCTGCGAGTTGGGCAGCTCGTCGCCCTGCACAGACGGCTGCCGGGTGAAGCTCGGAGCCCGGGCGAGGCCGTTCCGGTCTGGCGGCCCGCCGGCAGCACGGTTCCGCGGGCCGGGCGAGTCGAAGCGGGCCTTGCTGATGATGCCCACCATGTTGGATGCGGTGTTGGAGATGCCTCTGAAGAAGGTGCCGGACGCGCCGTTTGCGCGATTGTCGTTGCTGGCGTTGTACAGCCGCTTGCGCTGGGCGGCCATGGCCTGCTCCTTTGTCGGCGTGTTGAAGTTGCCCTGGCCGGCAATGCCGCCGTCCTGGCCCATGTCGTACGTGAGGAGAGGCCGCAGGATCTCCTCGACGCCGTACTGCCGGCAGACCTCGACGCCGCGCTCAAAGCAGATCCACGTGCCCTGGTATTTCCCATAGCCGCCCTGGATCTTCTCGTGCTCCCCGGTCTGGATCTCCTTCTCCAGGATCTTGGTGCGCTTGCCCTTGTCGACGCCGGCTACCTTCAGTATCTGGGTCGCATTTAGCCATGAGTCATGGCGGCGACGCATGACGGCAATGCCATTCACATCCATTTCGTAGACGTTCGTGCCCGAGTACACAGCCTGGAGAAGAGCCGGGTTAGCAGCGGCGGTGGGGGGACGGAGGGAGAGCGCGGAAACATGGCAAGGCTCACGGAATAGATCTTCATCGGGTCGTCGTTGTCCAGCTTTGGCTGGGAAGACTCCGAGAACGGGTGGTAGGCAGAGGATGAGAGCCCGGCATTCGGCTGAGACAATGGCTGATTCATGACGAACGACTGTTGAGACGGCGGCTGGGACGGCTGCGATGCGGAAGGCATATGGGCGTTGCCGTGCTCAAAGGAGGGATGGCCGGCGCCACCGTTGCCGAGCTGCGAGGGGGGCAGAGGCGGCTGTAGAGAAGCAGACACGGAGGCCAGCGTCGTCACGGGCGCAACCAGGGATACTGATGACAATGCTGAAGACGCAACAGGTCCCGGCATGTGCTGCGACGAAGGTAGCGGCAGCAGCTGGGACGGAGGGGGCGCGGGCGACAGCGATGAGGGGGGGCCCACGGCAGAAAAGGACGCGCGGTGAGAATGCAAGGCTGTAGTGACTGTGGATGAAGCCATGCAGGGCAGGGCAGAGCCGGAGAGAGGGGGATGAGAGGGGGGGGGGGGGGAAGGGGGGAAAAACGCGGCCTGGCCCCTATCTGGGACAGAGTCGTGCCAGCTGTGACGGAGCTGTGCTGGATGGCGGAGAGAAGCCGAGTATATGGGTGTCGGGAAGGCGCAGAAGCGAGCGCGGGAGCGGATGGGAAGATTATGCCGAGAGCGAGAAGAATGGCGGGCAGGAGAAGATTGCGGCGATATTTTGGCTCCGACGCTTCGGGCGGATGACTTCCTGGTCGCGTCAAAAAAGCGCAGGGCACGAGGGAATCAGAAGAGCCGGGAGGCTGAGTATGCACTGGCGGCAGCCGGCGGTCTGGAGGTGTTGGCGTGGACTGCGAGCGACGAGCGAATGGATCTCGACGTGTCGAGAAACCCCAATTAACGTCGAGGCGTTGAAGACGTGTCGCTTTCGTGACTGCGGCGGTTCCTCTGTGCGTGGCCACGGCCGCACGACGCGCCTGGGCCAATAGTGGGGAAGAGGCAGCAAAGGGGGCCATACAAAACTGACCGACCAATCATGGCGCTGTGTTTGCCCTAGCTCGAAGACCAGACGGCGCACTGTGAGCTATGGAAGAAACATTGAATAAGCTAGGTGCACGCGCCTTTGCTATGTACTCCGTGCGGACCTTGCTTGCGCCAACGAGCCTTGTTGCCGACGTCCAGCCGAAACACCCGCAAAATGAAGCAATACGGAATACGTGTATGAGTACCTCTAGATCACCTCCGGTTTCGATTTTTCTTCCGCATCCATCTATACTCGCATGTAGAGGATGTCCTCCGTGGCCATCTATTCGAACGTGTCTGCTCGCACGACAGGCAGTCCCGTAGTATCAAGCGGACTGACAGCGCATTGCATCTTAGGTAGTTCCCGCACATACGAGTACAATGTAAACGGTAGCTGGAAAGGTGGCCGGAAGGATGGCCGGAAGGACCGTTGGAGAGAGTGCTGGAGTGCTGGAGTGCTGAAGTGCTGGAAATACTGTTGGAAACACCACTAAATCTTTAAATACAAGGCTTTGTGTCAACAACGGGTTTTGGCGTGCAGACGGTGCACTGTGAGGCGCAGGGGTGTGCAAAAGGTGCGATGTATTCAGCTGGAATATTCCAAGATGAGATACATTCGGTGGATCTTAGCGCAGAGATTTCAGCAGGGATATTCCCCACCCGTCTGCGCTTCGACCAATACGGGAGGTCTATTTTCGCTTAGTCATCATTTCACAGTGTGCAGGATTTCGGTCGACACTTTGCTATCTCATTACATCGCGCCGTTTTAGCTTTGCCATACCTCAACCCGACTCAGCCGGTAGGCCCTACTAAAGCCTTACTAAGCTAAATCGGCATAGAAATTCGGTTTCCAATCGCTAGGAAGGAGGACAGAAAACTTAGCAAGACAACAATCTTCCCGGGAAAACAACAATCCTTTCGCCATACAAAATCGCACACACCAACAAATCGTGACCTTCCGCTCCAGATCTTGAGGGACCTTACGATGTTGCGGTCATTCTCCAAGGCCAGCGGCCTAGCTGGCCGTGCCGCCTCGCCGAGATGTGTCATGGCCGGCCTGTCCCGCCCGTTTGCCTCCAAGGCCCTCTCGGCCAGCCGTCGTCCCCTGGCGCTGACGGCCTGCCAGAGACGACATGCCAGCGCCGCATCCTCAGCCCCGGATCCGAACGACAGCTTCCTCTCCGGCAACACCGCCAACTACATTGACGAGATGTATCTGCAGTGGAAGCAGGACCCCAAGAGCGTCCACGTCTCGTGGCAGGTGTATTTCAAGAACATAGAGAGCGGCGAGATGCCCATCTCACAAGCCTTCATCCCGCCCCCGTCGCTGGTGCCGAGCTCTTCCGCCGGCGTCCCGGGCCTGGGTGCCGGCACCGGCCTCGGCCTCGCAGACGACTCCTCCGTCACCAATCACCTCAAGGTGCAGCTGCTGGTGCGCGCATACCAGGCTCGCGGCCACCTCAAGGCCGACCTCGACCCCCTCGGCATCCGCAATGACACCCAGGGGCTCAGCAGCGGCACGCCCAAGGAGCTGACGCTCGAGCACTACCAATTCACCGAGAAGGACCTGGACACCGAGTACAGCCTCGGCCCCGGCATCCTGCCCCGGTTCAAGAAGGACGGCCGCGAGAAGATGACGCTCCGCGAGATCGTGGCCGCGTGCGAGCGCATCTACTGCGGCTCGTACGGCGTCGAGTTCATCCACATCCCCGACCGCGAGAAGTGCGACTGGCTGCGGGAGCGCATCGAGGTTCCGCAGCCCTTCAAGTACTCCATCGACGAGAAGCGCCGCATCCTCGACCGCCTCATCTGGAGCTCGAGCTTCGAGAGCTTCCTGTCCACCAAGTACCCCAACGACAAGCGCTTCGGCCTCGAGGGCTGCGAGACCCTCGTGCCGGGCATGAAGGCCCTGATCGACCGCAGCGTCGACTACGGCGTCAAGGACATCGTCATCGGCATGCCCCACCGCGGCCGTCTCAACGTGCTCAGCAACGTCGTCCGGAAGCCCAACGAGTCCATCTTCAGCGAGTTCGCCGGCACCGCCGCCGCCGAGGACGAGGGTTCCGGCGACGTCAAGTACCACCTGGGCATGAACTTTGAGCGCCCTACCCCGTCCGGCAAGCGCGTCCAGCTGTCGCTCGTCGCCAACCCGTCGCACCTGGAGGCCGAGGACCCCGTCGTTCTCGGCAAGACCCGGGCCATCCAGCACTACAACAACGACGAGGCCACCCACAACACCGCCATGGCCGTGCTGCTGCACGGCGACGCCGCCCTGGCCGCGCAGGGCGTTGTGTACGAGTGTCTCGGCTTCCGCTCCCTGCCGGCCTTCTCCACCGGCGGCACCATCCACCTGGTGGTCAACAACCAGATCGGCTTCACCACCGACCCCCGGTTTGCCCGCTCCACGCCGTACTGCACGGACATTGCCAAGGCCAACGACGCGCCCGTGTTCCACGTCAACGCGGACGACGTCGAGGCCGTCAACTTTGTCTCCCAGCTGGCGTCGGACTGGCGCGCCGAGTTCAAGCAGGACGTCATCGTCGACCTGGTCTGCTACCGGAAGTACGGCCACAACGAGACCGACCAGCCGTCCTTCACGCAGCCGCTGATGTACAAGCGCATCCAGGTCCACGAGCCGCAGATCGACATCTACGTCGACAAGCTGCTCAAGGAGGGCACCTTTACAAAGGAGGACATTGACGAGCACAAGAAGTGGGTGTGGGGCATGCTCGAGGAGAGCTTCTCGCAGTCCAAGGAATACCAGCCGCACTCCAAGGAGTGGACCACGTCGGCCTGGAACGGCTTCAAGTCGCCCAAGGAGCTGGCCACGGAGATCCTCCCCCACAACCCCACCGGCGTCGACCTGAAGACCCTGGAGCACATTGGCGAGGTCATCGGCAGTGCCCCCGAGGGCTTCAACCTGCACCGCAACCTGAAGCGTATCCTGAACGCGCGCACCAAGTCCGTTGTCGAGGGCAGCAACATCGACTGGTCGACGGCCGAGGCGCTGGCCTTTGGCTCCCTGGTGACCGAGGGCCACCACGTCCGCGTCTCCGGCCAGGACGTCGAGCGCGGCACGTTCTCGCAGCGCCACGCCGTCTTCCACGACCAGGAGACCGAAGACACGTACACGCCGCTGCAGCACATCAGCAAGGACCAGGGCAAGTTTGTCATCTCCAACTCGTCGCTGAGCGAGTTCGGCGCCCTCGGCTTCGAGTACGGCTACTCGCTCACCTCGCCCAACGCGCTGGTCATGTGGGAGGCCCAGTTCGGCGACTTTGCCAACAACGCCCAGTGCATCATCGACCAGTTCATCGCCTCGGGCGAGGTAAAGTGGATGCAGCGCACCGGCCTCGTCATGTCTCTCCCGCACGGCTACGACGGCCAGGGCCCCGAGCACTCGTCCGGTCGCCTCGAGAGATACCTGCAGCTCTGCAACGAGGACCCCCGCCAGTTCCCGACCCCGGACAAGCTGGACCGCCAGCACCAGGACTGCAACATCCAGATCGCATACATGACCAGCCCCTCCAACCTCTTCCACATCCTGCGTCGGCAGATGAACCGCCAGTTCCGCAAGCGTGAGTGCTTCCCGCCACCACAGCCCCCCTTCCCTGTGTATGTGTGTCCCTGGCTAACCACAGACGTCCCCGGCAGCCTTGATCATCTTCTTTTCAAAGTCGCTTCTGCGCCACCCGCTTGCCCGGTCGAACATTGACGAGTTCACCGGCGAGTCGCAGTTCCACTGGATCATCCCAGACACGGCTCACCAGGAGGGTGCGATCAAGGCGCCAGAGGAGATCGACCGCGTGATTCTGTGCTCTGGCCAAGTGTACGCCGCTCTGCAGAAGTACCGTGCAGACAACCAGATCACCGACGTGGCCATCACGCGCGTGGAGCAGCTGCATCCGTTCCCGTGGCAGCAGCTGAAGGAGAACCTGGACCAGTACCCGAACGCGTCGACAATCGTGTGGGCGCAGGAAGAGCCGCTGAACGCGGGCGCCTGGACCTTTACGCAGCCCCGCATCGAGACCATCCTGAACCAGACACAGTACCACGACCGCAAGCACGTCATGTATGCCGGCCGGAACCCTAGCGCCTCGGTGGCCACGGGCACCAAGTCGACACACAACAAGGAGGAGCATGACCTGCTGGAGATGGCCTTCACCGTGAAGCAGAGCAAGCTCAAGGGGGAGTAGAGCGCAGTGACTTTTCTCGGCTGGCGAGGCGCTGGTAAAGGGAGCATTCGAGCCCCTCTGCCGTATATAGAACGGACGCTTCGAGGAGTATTTCAGGTGCTTCTTTTTTCTTTTTTCTTGTTTTAGCCTTCCTATTTTGCCCTATTGTGTTTTGTTGTATTCTGCTGGCCACTCGAGAAGACCAAAGCCATACGAGTGATGGAAGAGCGCCAAGTTCGTTGTGCAAAGTATAGTGATAAGGAGGCAAACGACGCACAGAACGGCATGGTGGCTACCCGGAGACCACGAGACGGACAGATTGGGGGGGCCCGGGGGGGGGGAGGGGGGAAGGGCGGCAAACCTGCATATAGACGGAAGCACAGTTTTAATCATCGTTGTTTAGTCTCGTCTCTGCTGCCACTGCCTCTGCCAGCGGATAGAGCCCTCGCACAGGCCCCAAAGGCCAAGGGCCCGTTTACATGCCTTTTTTCTACAGCCCTCTAGTCTACATATGACGGCTATGTGACGACCTTCCACGGCCTGATCACACCGTCGTCGCCGGTGGTGACCAACATCTCCTCCAGCCCCCCCGGCTGTGCGTCAGCATCAAAGCGGCGGCACCAGGTGATGTTGTTTATTTCGTAAGGCCCATGGGCGTTTGTGACGCTGGCCAAAACACGCCACTGCTTGGTCGCGCCGGGTCCAACACGCGAGGCTCCGCTGCTGTGGCCGTGGCCGTGGCCGTGGCCGTGGCTGTTGGGCAGGGGGATGTCGCCATCGAGCTCTGCCGCCGCCTCGTCCTCGCCCACGTCCCGGGTGTCCGGCCCCTCCGGGCTGTCCTGTTCCGCATACAAGACGACGACGCCGTCGCTGCCCGTGCTGGCCACCAGGCCCGTGACGCCGCTCCACGTGGCCGAGTAGATGTCGCGCGTGTGTGCCCGGGGAAGCACCGCCGTACATGACCACTCCTCGCGCAGCGAACGGCGCATGGTGTTGGGGACTCCGCCCAGGTTGCCGTGGAACTGGTGGGTGCCCCGGCCGCCCTCTGGTGAGCCCGTGACCCCGGCAGCCCCGGCATCGTCTTCGCGCAGCGTCCAGACGCGCAGTGTTTGGTCGGCAGACCAGGTCAGAAGGCGAGGGAAGCGCTCGCGCCGAGGGTCAGCCTCCCACTGCACACCCCACACGGTTCCCTCGTGGCCCTCCAGCACGGCCACGCACACCCACTCGCCGTCGCCATCCTCGCGCCATATGCGAACGGTGTTGTCGTAGCTGGTGCTGGCGAGCACGTCGAGGCCGTAATGGCGGCCGCCGCTGCTGCGCCGGCCGGGCACGTCGGGACACCAGGCCACGCACTTGACGTCGCCGTCGTGCTCGTTCAGCACGGCGACAGTCTCCCACTCGTCGTCGTCGTCGTCGGTGCCACCAACGTCCTCCCAGATCCAGACGGACTTGTCGCGGCTGCACGTAGCCAGATACTGGCCCGAGGGCGAGAAGGACACGCTCTTGATCTCGTGCTCCTGGCCCTCGAGCACAAGCGTGAACTCCCAGCCATCCTCGGAGTCCCCATCGCTCTTCTCGCTTTCCCGAACGTCCAGCTCGGACGGGCCTCCTTCTTGGCCGGCACCAGCCCCCAAGGGCGCGTTCTGCTCCCACCGCCACAGGCCGGCAGTCGAGTCGAAGCTCCCGGAGACGAGACACAGCTTGTGGGCAGGCAAGCCCGGTCTCCACGTGACCGAGCGGACCGAGCGACTGTGCCCGCCGGTCAGGGAGCTGTGGGCAGTGAAATCGACCAGAGAGAATACGGTAACAGACTTGTTGTGGGCGGTGGCCAGGAGTGGTAGGGTGGGGTGGGGGGTCGATGACCAGCCTCGCTGATAAAGATCAGGCTGGAAGGGGGGCAGTGGCTGGATGTCTCGGGGTAGCAACGGAGGAGAGGCAGCTGACGGGGCCACGGAAGAATCGGCCACAGGCTCCCCGGAGGACGGTGCAGGGGGCTCCATCTCAGACAGCAGGCGGGAGGGTTGGCAGGCGTGCGTTGAAAATTGCAGCAAGAAAAGGTAAAATTCAGCAGCCGTGTTACTGGCCCAATCGGCGATTGGCTGTCGTGACGATGACTAAGCACAGCCTGTCTCTGGGCTGTTTTGGGCCAGCAAAAAATGGCCGTCGAGGAAGGCGAGGAGAGCATCCGCCGCCGTCGCCATGCCGCCTCCGCTGGGACTGTCGGGGCAGCCGAACCCCATCCATCTGTACCGAAGCCTCCTTCGAGAAGCGACGTATCTGCCCCCGGCCTGCAGGAAGCACATCGAGCCACGAATTCGCCTCCGCTTCCGAAACCACCGACGCGACCCGGCACCAAGCAGCCGTCTTCGCCGGGCCAGCCATGACCTGCGCTACCTCCGCGCCGCAAACCGCGGCGACCTCGTGCGCATGCGCAGAATCGTGATGATGGCTTTTGGGCGCATTGGCTGGAGACGCCAGGAGCTCATGGGCGAGCTGCGTCTCCCGGACCAGCCGAGCAGCTCGGCCCAGCTGGCCGAGCGGCTGGCAGAAGCCGGCCCGGTCACAGACTGGCTGGATCGATGGAACACCGAGAAGCTCCTCGCATTCGCCAAGAGCCAGAGCCAGCACAAGCTGCACAACTCTCCGCGGCCTCAGGTCAACCCGAAGAGACTCGACCCGGCCGCGGCCGTGCCTCCAGTAAACTCTTGGGGACGGCCGTTCGTGCCCAAGGTTGCGCGCTCCAAGCTGAGGAAGTGGTGGAAGAGCCTGGCCCACCGTGTGCTGCCGCCGCTGCCACGGGGCGAGTGGGAGCTGCTGCGCAAGCTTGCCACGGGCCAGGTGGGCGCTGAGTGGACGGCCCCCCCCGCGCGAGCCGCGGCCCGAGCCGGCCCCGGACCGGTGGACGGTGCGCTTTCAGGCTGGGACTGGGAACGGTATGCCACGCGGCCCATTCGGGCCGTCGACCGTCCGCGCTCGAGGCGCTTTCGGGTCTCCTTTGCGGCCGATCGGGACGTGCCCGTCTCTCTCTACGACGGCCCGGCCATTGGCATCCACCGATACACCCCACGGCTGTGGCGGAGGCTTTACGCGGAGGTCTGGCAGATGAGCGCGACGATGGAGCCGCGCACAGACAAAGCAGGTGGCGGCTGGACCATCACATGGGGCGGAATGCCAACGCAGCTGCTCCAGCCGACGGCCGCCTCTCTCGAGTTCTTTGAGGGTGTCGACAGCAAGGGCAACGTGCCACGGCCACCAGGCGAGACAGCTCGCCGGGAGGTCCCGATACGAAACAAGTAAAGCAGGCACAGGGTGAATCGAACGGGACTCTTGCAGATATCGCGGAACGTGTCTGGCTCTGGCATTGTGGCATTGTGGCATTGACGGCTCTGCGCGCTCAGCTACTGCCACCCGCCAGCCTCACCAGGTTCTCCCCATCCACGCGCATCCCTGACCACTCGTCCTTGGCAACGGCGCCGAGGCCCTCGTAGAACTTGATGCTCGGCGTGTTCCACTTGAGCACCCCCCACTCCAGCCGTCCGCCGTCCATCGCCACCACCTCCCTGGCCAGCGTCTCGAGCAGCTTGCGGCCGTAGCCCTTCTTGCGGTGTGCCGGCCGCACAAAAAGGTCTTCGAGGTAGATCCCCGGACGGGCATGCCACGTGCTGTAGTTGTAAAAGTACAGCGCAAGCCCTGCAATCTCCCCGCCGGGGGCGAGGACCAGCAGACAACGTGCGGGCCGACCGGATGTTATGGGCTCCGTGGACGCCTGATCGCCGGTGGCAGCTTCGGCGGCAGAAGGAGCAAACGCGATGGTCTGCAGGAGCTTGTCTTCTGTAGCCTTCACGCTGGCGACCTCATTTTCGTACTCGGCGAGCTCAAAGATCAGCTGCAGGATAGTCGAGACGTCTATGGAGACCTGGTCAGCCCAGCCCGTCAGCACAGACGGGACAAACAGGACGAGAGCAAACCTTCACGCCGCGCGAAGCGGATGGCTGGATCCTCGAGTGCCATGGCTGACAACAGTCTGTCCAATTCCGGTCAGATGCTTGGGCAGAATGCGGCGCAGCCAATTTTCCCATTGTAATTGTTCCCCGCGTTTTTATAGCAATGGCGGGACAAAGTCGCCAAACTGGGTACACGGCCCACCTGCCTCTTTTGGACGCGTCACAACGTGGCGATACGGCAGGCAATGTATTCCAAAGGAGGCTAGTAGGGCTATTGGCACTCGGTTATCATTACTATGTACCAGATGCTATGTACCTCTAGCTTTACCAGGCGCTCTCGAAACACGTACAATCTGTCTGGATTAGAAGCACACCAATCCGGTCCAAGACGAGGCTCTCATGTAAACCCGAAGCCACCAATCTGTGTGGACGTACTTTTTGGCCTGTCGCCCTTGCGCCCTTGGACATATCCGTCTGCTTGTGTTGTTGCCTCTTTTCTTGTCCAACGTAGACAGATCAGCAATTGCCGACCTCACTTGCACAAATGACAATGAGATCGTGACGACACCCACAGTACTATTCTTGCGTCTTCATGCTGGCAATGAATGCCCTCTGGCAGCGTGAAAATGTCTACGATTGGGCCGCGGCCCCGCAACGGCAAGCTTTATAGTTCCTCTTCGCATTCCTCGATCGTTTCCATCATATCTCCAATGCAACCCTATCAGCCGTCTTTGTGGTTACATATGACCGACGCTTTCCCCAAGAAACCCCCCCATCTCCAGTTAAATATCGGCTATGCCTCCCCAATTCGGCAAAAAAGTGCAGCGTTATCGCCGTCATCGCAATCGTCGGACTGTCCGCGCATTCAGTTTAATTGCGCATTTGGAGTAGACTGGTCCCGCTATATTTTACCATCTATCTACTTCGCAGCAATGCCCTCTCTCCCAGCATTGACAAGCTCACGCCTGGCCCAGACGTGCTTTCTACTCCTGTCCCGATATTGTGTATCGTTGCCTAACTCGGCCTTGCAAAAGCTGAAAGATGGGTGATCTCACTGCCACGCTCACGGCGCCGAACGGCACCACGTATTCCCAACCAACGGGCCTATTCATCAACAATGAATTTGTCAAGTCCTTGGCTGGTGGAACTATCACCACGATTGACCCCGCGTGTGTGCCATCAAGGCGAAGACCCGTACTGCCCAGAGTGCTCGTATCGCACAGTGCTGACTCTCCTATTCTCACCTCAGGACGGAACAGGACATAGTGACCATCCAGGCAGCGTCAGCCGAAGACGTGGATGTGGCTGTTCGTGCTGCGTATGCTGCGCTCCGCGACCCCACATGGAAGAAGATGGCGGCATCGGACAGGGGCATACTCATGATGAAGCTGGCCGATCAGATTGAGGCCAACAAAGAGCTGTTTGCCACCGTTGATGCCTGGGACAACGGTGAGACCTGCCATACCCCGGAGGGGCCCCGATGCACCAGACGGCTAACATGAGCACAGGCAAGTCATACAGTGAGGCTCTGAGCGTCGACCTGGTCGAGGCAGCCGGGGTTATGCGCTACTACGCGGGCTGGTGCGACAAGGTCCATGGGCAGACCATCCCCGTGCCCAACAAGCTTGCCTACACCCTTCGGCAGCCTATCGGCGTTGTCGGACAGATCATCCCGTGGAACTACCCGCTGTCCATGGCAACATGGAAGCTCGGGCCCGCGCTCGCGTGCGGCAACACGGTGGTGCTGAAGCCCGCCGAGCAGACGCCTCTCAGCATTCTGGTGCTGGCGAGGCTGGCCAGGGAGGTGGGCTTTCCGCCTGGCGTCATCAACATCGTCAACGGCCTGGGCAAGGTAGCCGGCGCCGCTCTCGTGCAGCACCCGCTCGTCGACAAGATCGCGTTCACCGGGTCCACCGCCACCGCCACCCAGATCATGAAGATGGCCGCAGGCACGCTCAAGAACATCACGCTCGAGACCGGCGGCAAGTCGCCCCTGTTGGTGTTTGATGACTGCGACCTGGAGCAGGCGGTCAAGTGGGCACACCTCGGCATCATGTCCAACCAGGGCCAGATCTGCACGGCCACCTCGCGCATCCTGGTGCAGGACAGCGTCCACGACAGATTTGTGAAGCTCTTTGTCGAGGAGGTCCAGAAGACCAGCAAGGTCGGCAGCCCATGGGATGCCGACACGTACCAGGGGCCGCAGGTCACAAAGTCCCAATACGACAGCGTGCTCGCCTACATCGAAGCCGGCCGCGCTGGCGGCGCGACCCTCGCCACAGGCGGCTACGCCGTCAAGGACATTGGCAACGGAAAGGGATACTATGTCGCGCCCACGGTGTTTACGGATGTCAAGAGCGACATGCGCATCTGGCAGGAGGAGATCTTCGGCCCGGTGGTTGTTATCAGCAAGTTCGTCGATGAAGACGAGGCGGTGCGCAGAGCCAACGACACCGTCTACGGCCTTGCTGCAGCCGTTTTCACCATGAACATCGAGCGGGCGCACCGCGTTGCCAGCGATATCGAGGCCGGCATGGTGTGGATCAACAGCAGCCAGGACTGCGATCCAAGGATACCGTTTGGAGGCGTCAAGCAGAGCGGCATTGGCCGGGAGCTTGGAGAAGCCGGCCTGGAGGCGTATTCCCAGGTCAAGGCAATTCACGTGAATATGGGTAGCCGGTTGTGAGACCCGTTCCGGTAGTTAGAAAGGAGGATGCGCGGGATCACGAGTATTTATTTCGGGGTTACCCCCTCTACATGCATGAACGACCACGTGACCTGCACCTCGTGGAGCACTCTTACAGGCAATGCCCAAATCCACATTGGACAGCACACAACAAGAACATGAAGAACAAGGCAGACTGAACTTGTGCGAAAACATAGTGTAACGAGCCCATATCAAAGGCTCACGAGCGGGCGGTATATTCCTCTAGCATATTGACAGCCCCTCTGCTCCTGCTTTCGTCCTCTCCCTGCTTTTATACCTCTACCCACAGGACACGGACGGACCGGAACGAGGCGGGCATCAAGATGGCACCGAGGGCCGCGCCGCCAGAGGACGCAGAGACCGTTACCTTCCAGCCAGAGAAGACGCCCTCTTCGTCCCCGGCCCTACGTATCGTGCATTTCAACGACGTCTACCATCTAGATCCCTCGTCGGCCGAGCCGGTGGGCGGCGCTGCCAGGTTTCAGACCGTCATCAATGACTACCGCTCGTCCGAGAGGTACAGTGACCAGCCTGCCCTCATAACGCTCTTTTCCGGCGATGCCTTCAACCCGAGCCTGGAGAGCTCTGTGACCAAAGGCAGCCATATGGTTCCCGTGCTCAACGGGTTCGGCACGGACTGCGCGTGCGTCGGAAATCATGACCTTGACTTTGGAGTGGCGCAGTTCCAGTATCTCACGGCCAAGTGCACGTTTCCGTGGCTAGTTGCCAACGTCCTTGACCCGGCAGCAGGCGAGGGTGTGCCAATCGGCCACTGCCTGCCCACCCACATGCTGACGGCGTCCAACGGCATCAAGATAGGCTTGATCGGCCTGGGCGAGCGAGAGTGGCTGGAGACGGTCAACGTCCTGCCGCCCAACATCGTCTACAAGTCGGCGACGGAGACGGCAAAAGCGCTGATTCCTCAGCTGCGCAGCGAGGGCGCCGACATGGTCATCGTCTTGTCGCATGCCCGGGAGCCAAACGACAACAAGCTGGCCGAGAACCTGGCGGGCGAGGCGGACCTGATCCTCGGCGGCCACGACCACTACTATTCGCATAGCCTGATCCAGGGAACCCATGTGCTGCGGTCGGGCAGCGACTTCAAGCAGCTCAGCTACATCGAGGCGTGGCGACGTCCCCCGGCTGACACCACGGCGGGAGCTGGCCCCAGATGGGACTTTTCCATAAGGAGACGTGATATCGGCTCCTGGATCGAGCCGGACAAGCCGACAACGGAGCTGATTGACCAGCTGACTTCCAAGCTGAAGCAGAGCCTGGAAAAGCCCGTCGGATGGACGGCGGCGCCTCTGGATGCCCGCTTCACTACGGTGCGGATGAAGGAGAGCAACCTGGGGAACTTTGTGTGCGACATCATGCGCCACTACCACCAGGCAGACTGCGTGATCATGGCCGCCGGCACTGTGCGTGGCGACCAGATCTATCCGCCGGGGCCGTTGCGGATCAAGGACATCACGGACTGCTTTCCGTTTGAGGATCCTGTAGTCGTGGTGCGGGCTACGGGAAAGGCGATCACGGAGGCCCTCGAAAACGGCGTCTCGCTGTATCCGGCGCTCGAAGGTGGGGATTTTTGGACCGGCGAAGAGGCAAATACGGGACGAGCTGACCCATGAACTTTCTGCAGGCCGATTCCCGCAGGTTTCTAACATCAGATACGAGTTTGATCCGCGCCGGCCACCCAACGCCCGCATCACAATGGTGCAGATCGACGGGAAGCCAGCGATCCCGGAAAAGGAGTACATACTGTGTACCAGAGGGTACATGGTCCGTGGAAAGGGTACGACGTCCAGACCCTTCTCCTCCCTTCCTCCTCCCCCCCGCCTGCCACGGTCGCTGATGCATACTATGGCTTTTTAGATGGCTACAAAAGCCTTCTGGCCAGATCCGAAGGCGGGTCCGTCGAGGAGATTGTGGATGCCGAAAGCGGAATACTCATCTCCATGATGCTGCGGCAATACTTTATGGCCCTGAAGGTGCTGGACCGGTGGGGCAACTGGAACGAGAACATGGAACAGTGCTGGGGCAACGTGGTGTCGAGCATCGACCACCGCCACCCACACCTGCCGCCCAGCGCGTCTGCGCCACCGTCGCCTGGGCACGGCGACGGCGGCCGCGCGGGCGGAGCGGCCAGGAGGTCGGCAGCAGAGCTCCGCCAGTGGTGGGCCAGCGTTGCGCCGTTTGACGAGCACGTCGTGGACGGTGCGAGCCGCCAGCAGCACGCCGACGAGGTGCAGCGGATCGACCGGCAGCTGCAGGTGATGCGGCGCATCGCCCGCAAGTGGTGTCGCCTGGCAGGCGTGCACAGCCACCAGTGTGACACGCTGACGGAGGACGAGTACCACGCCAAGTGGACCAGGGCCATTGCGCCGCGCATCGAGGGGCGCATACGTATTTTGGGAGGAGGGGAAGCGTCTCAGCCGTGATGCGATGCACGGTGCTCGCACAGTGTCCGTACACAGTGCTCGTGTACAGGGACCCACCAGTGAACAGGAATTGATTACGCCCAATGGAGCTGCTGTCGAGTTCTGTTTCCCTGCTAGACAAACAAGCATCGCTGATTCAGCATCGCTGATTCGGCGATCCGCCTCGCTAAAGCCGCCGTTCCCGCAGCTGGAAGCCAATCTGATTTGCCTCTTTGCTTCCACCAGTCTGGCTAGCGTTGCACTCCCCTGCTTCTTTTCAGACATCCCCCCCCGCCGGTCTTCCTCGCTCGGCCTGTTTTCTCCCAGGCTCGTCTGGCCGAGCTGCCGACGCGCCCATTCTCCATTCTTCGTTCTCCTCCTCCTCCTCCTCCTCCTCTTCTTCCTGGTCTCCTTCGCGTTCTCCTGCTCGGGCCCGATCCAACGACTTCTGCAAGCGGCCTCAACTGCCGCGCGACGGAGCACCCGCAAGCCATGGCCGCAAGCAGCGCCCGCCACACCCATGCACCGGCGAACCCCAGCGGTCTGCGGCAGAGCTTCACGCTTGGATCTCCCTCTCCCCCGCGCGAGACACTGGCACCGCAACGCAGCCCGTCCACCAGCCCCCAGCCTTCACCTCATACGCGTCCGGCCGTCCGCTTCGGCAGCAGCGCGGTCGACGACCTGGACCTCTCCCGTGCCGGTCCCAGCGAGCAGGACCCGCTCCTCCAGCCGACAGCCGCGCCGTCAGAGAGAACCTCCCTCTTGCGGAATGTCCTCAATGACGGCCAGTGTGTACATCCGGGCCTCTGCAACCACGGCACCTTCTCGCCCCGGCCTTGTAGCCCCGCTGCCAGCATGGGAAGCTCCGGCTCCGGCTCCGGCATCGACTCGACTGCCGGCAGCTCGAACCAGCCCATGCCCATCCTCGACGGCCTGATCAACTCCTTCGCCGGGAGCCGTGACAGTGCCGGCTGGCAACGGAGCTTGGGGCAGATCGTGCGCAGCAAGAAGATGAGCAGCTCCAACGAGCTCGCCGAGAGGCACGGCCTGTCCGACACCGGCCTTATGTGTGTACCCCCTCCGACTCCCCGCCCCTGTCCACGACCCGCCGGCTTCTAATGTCCAATGCCTAGGTATGTTGCCTACTACATCCCGTCCGTGACCTGGATGAGCCAGTACAAGCTGGCCTACCTCAAGGGCGACTTCATCGCCGCCCTGACCGTTGCCGGAATCTATCTTCCCATGGCCCTTTCCCTCGCCAGCAATCTCGCCCACGTCCCGGCCATCAATGGCCTGTATTCGTTCTTCTTCGCACCCCTCGTGTATGCCTTCTTGGGCAGCTGTCCCCAGATGGTATTGGGGCCCGAGGCGGCCGGCTCTCTTCTCGTCGGCACCGTTGTGCGCTCAAGCGTGGACCTGGGCCATGGCAGCGAGGACGACGATCTTCTCCACGCCAAGATCTGTGGTGTTGTTGCGGGCATCGCCGGCGCCACCGTGTTGCTGGCCGGCCTCGGGAGGCTCGGCTTTCTTGACAGCGTCCTGTCGCGCCCCTTTCTGCGCGGCTTCATATCTGCCATCGGCTTTGTCATTTTTGTCGACCAGCTCGTGCCCGAGCTCGGCCTCGCCAAGCTGGCCGGCGAGACGCCCGGCGTCATGCATGGAAGCACCGTCGACAAGCTCCGCTTCTTGGCCAACAACCTCGACAAGGCCCACACCCTCACGTTGGCCATCGCCGCCGTCAGCTTCGCCGTTATCATGGCCTGCAGGTGCGCCCCTCCCCCCCCTCCATGGTCCATCCGGCCGTCCTAGACGTCTCTTTTTTACGCTAACCGTGTGCTTTTGCGTGCTCGCAGGGAGGTCAAGCGCCGGCTGCAGCCGCGCTACCCGAGCGTAGCCTACGTGCCCGACCGGCTGGTCGTCGTGATTCTCTCCGCGTACCTGACTTGGCGTCTCGACTGGGAGCAACAAGGCGTGGAGATTCTGGGCACCGTCAAGGCCGCCTCTGGCCACATTTTCACCTTCCGCTGGCCCTTCCAGACGTCTCACATGCTACATATCCGAGACGCCATGAGTACCTCGTTCCTCATTGCCCTCCTCGGCTTTTTTGAGTCGTCCGTGGCCGCAAAGAGCCTTGGCGGCCAGGAGACCTTCCCAGGCGTCCAGCTCAGTGCCAACCGGGAACTCGTGGCCCTGGGAGTCGCCAATTTTGTTGGAGGATGCTTCATGTCGCTGCCGGCCTTTGGCGGCTATGGGAGGAGCAAGGTGAACAAGTCCACCGGCGGAAAGAGCCCCATGAGCTCTGTTTTCCTGAGCTTGATCACCCTGGTATCCATCATGTTTCTCCTCCCGTACTTCTACTACCTTCCTGTAAGTTCCTTCTGGCGAGCCAGCGCCGAGACAGCCGTGTCTAGAGAGCTAACTGTGAGAGAAACCCGTGCTCTGCTCCATGATCAGCGTGGTGGCTTGGTCTCTGATCGAAGAGGCTCCCTCGGACATATCGTTCTTCCTCCGCATTCGCGCCTGGCCCGAGATCGGCCTTATGCTGGTCATTGTCCTTGCCACCATCTTCTACTCGCTCAACTTGGGCATTGCCATTGGCATCGGCCTGTCCATATTGCAGGTGATCCGACACGCCACAAGACCACGCATCCAGATTCTTGGGCGCATCCCAGGCACGAACAAGTTCGAGAACGCCGAAGATCACCCGGAGCATCTGGAGTTTGTCGAGGGGTGTCTGATTGTCAAGATCCCAGAGCCCTTGACCTTTGCCAACACCGGCGAGCTGAAGACGAGGCTGCGCCGGCTGGAGCTGTACGGCACCAGCAGGGCACACCCTGCCCTGCCACGGCTCCGAAGGGAGGAGCTCAACAGGAATGTTATATTCGACATCCACGGGGTTAGCAGCATGGACGGCTCGGGCACACAGGTGCTCGAAGAGATCGTCCGAAGCTATCGTGAGCGTGGCGTCCGGGTGTTCTTCAGCCGCGGACCCCCCCGAGGGCACGAGGTCATGCAGCTCATGGACCTGTCCGGGATCACGGCTCTCATTGGTGGACATGGGCACTTTGTGGACGATGTTGAGGAGGCTCTGAAAATGACGGAAGTCGAAGAGGGCAGCGAGCTGGGAGCTCGTGAGGGCTGAGGCCTGTAGCTTGTCCCCTCCCCACGTTGTCCGTTCTCCTAGCCTATGCACACACACCGGTATACTCTTCCATCGAGGAGAGCGAGCTGTTTGCATGGTTCTTGTACTGCATGGGCTTCTGGCGTTTCTCACCGTTTTTGGTGTTGATGTTGCATTTGGAACGAGAAGCAACACGGGCAATAACTCCAAATTGGTAGAATTGGAATAGCGTTTGGTTTTGTTTGGGTCAGGGAAGACATAAAATCCCGTAGCGGGCACTATCTGATCAAGAATTACTTTCAGACACGTTCACACCTCTCTCGTTTCTGGCGTTGTCATACAGCTCAGGCTAGTGTAATGTTAACTCTCTCTAGAAAGCCGTCGTCGATCAGAGAAAGGACGGTTCCATTCAGCTTGTACTGCACACCTTGGCCAGGCTGTCCGAACCAAGGGGCGATCGGTCCCGCTACCACCTCAAAGGACTGGATGACGCGGTATACGTGGTAATTGTACGGGAAGCTTTGGAGTGCGTTAGCTGGACGGGAGAAAAGGTATCCGGTAACGAACAAGGAAATCGACCACGTACATTGGGCTGCTTGCGGGCGTGTCCAGGTTGCTGGGAGGCAGGGCCCTCTGCATATACGGCGCGGATGCAGGACTTGCGTAGGAGCCATACTCGGATCCGAAACGGTCGATCAGAAAGCCGGCCAGCAGCGTCATTTCCTCTGCCATCGGCTCGCCGGCCGTGTCCAGCTGAAAGCCGTCGAAATCGGGATACTTCCAGCTCCCAGCGGCCGAGTCGAAATACGTAGCCAGAAACTGGCCGGGACACAAGCCACCCAAACGATCGTAGACTTGGATGAGAGAGTCAGAAGGGGGGTGGCTAGGAAGCTGGACGGGTCCAAGGCGGTAGTCTCCGCAGAGATATGTCGTGTTGAGAGTCTGGTTTTGCGCTGTGCCTTGGCAGAACAGAGCCGAGCTTGGCTCGCACTCGGCTGAGGCAACCGTCGCGCAGGCCAAGAGAAGGCCGAGGACTCGCTTGACTGACTTCATAAGGAACCTAGACATCATGGCCGGTATCAACGAGGAGATGCGTATTCAGAGCTTTGGGGGGACGTCTAGGAGATGAGGCAAATGGACCTGGACCTGGACCTGAACCTGGACCTGGTACGATTCTCGCAGAAGACGAGAATACAGCCGTATTTATACGAGAACCTACATGCCGGTTGGATTCTCGGGTGAGACAGGTTCGTGCATTTTAATATTGTTGTTCCGGCTAGAAATGAGGTGTAACAACGGTGTAGTCTCATGACAGGTTATGGGGAAAAGGGTCTAGGTTGATTCAGGGAGATGCGGCCAGATAAAAGAGCCGTATGAGGCCATGGACCAATATTGTGTACTTACCAAGAAACATTCCGAGAAGGGAAAAGATGAGGGGGGGAAGAGAAAGGGAGAAGAGAAAGGGAGAAGAGAAAGGGGGAAGAGAATCCAGGGAAAAAGAAACGAGAGATGTCGAGAGAGGAAAACAAAAAGAAAAACAAAAGAAAGGCTTGGCAGCTGGGCCGAAAGTAAGACACCAACCAGCTTCGGACCGTCCTCGTAGTATGGCCGGCGTTCTGGATGACATAAAGCGGAATGGGACACGAGCAACCAATGTCTATCACCAGATTCGCAGGCCACCAGACTGAGAAGGGCACATAATCAAGGCAGGAAACTGCACAGCAGAAGACGACGTGCGTGGTTTGATTATGAAGAAGACCGGGCTCTGTCCATCACTTCTGTGAGACCTGCGGTGCAACCCAGCCGGACAAATTCCTTATCAGTTCTCATCTACCGACACAACGTCCAACTCCTCATAATGGTCCGTCCTAAAGGCCACCGCATCCTCCTGCTCTAGGCATGTTGCAAAGGCTGTCTCGTTTGCAAAATACGGCTCGTCATCTGCGCGACCGCCTCCCTGTACACCTGCAGAGAATCTTGCTCCGTCTCCCATGCATGAAGTCTGCTCCGTCTTGACCACCACGTCCAGGTCCATGTCCATCTTGATCTTGCGGGATGGCATATTTGCCGGGCACCCCGTCACGGCCCCGGTAAAGTTGTCGACACCAGCAGGCTCTTTCTCGTCTTCCTCGGCCTTTCGCTTCTTCGGTCGGCCCCTGGGCTTGCCCCCGGGAATATTGGGTGTTTTCGGAGTCTTTGGAGTTTTGGGAGTTTTGGGCGTCCCGCACGGCGAGGCAGTGCCTCCACCATCGCCATCTCTGTCAGGGGGGTCATCGCTGCTGCCTCCAAGACCGCTGCCACTCTCGGCAAACGCCCTGAGCTTTTTCTGCACCGGGCGGAAGCAGATGCGAGCTGACTGGATGCTCGAGTAGCCGGCCAGCTGGATGAACTTGTCCCAGTCGATCTTCCGTCCCAGGTTAGTTTTGCAGGCCGCTTGTCAGGGTGCCGAGTGACCAACAACTCACCGCTCCCTCCCCGTCTCGGAGAGATAGATATGCCGCGACGACGGACAGGAGCTCGCGCTCCGTCAGCCCTGCCTTCAAGACAGGGATGGACTGCAACCTCGATGACATTGTGCAGGGCTTGTAGTGTTTGTGCACGTGGCAATGTTGTGTCAAGTTCTGATAAATCCGCTCCTCTACCTGGGCGCTTTGTGAAGGTTCTGCAAAGCTGACGGTAGAAGATAAAGTGAGCGGGGAGAGAGAGGTGGGTAAACAAAGGAAGAAAGGTAGGTTGTCTAGGCGAGAAAGCCGCCGAGTGCCGTCCTATTTAGGTTACACGTAAATGCTGGGAGGAGAGTGCATACGACGTGACGGGGCAGTGAAAAAGGATATTGTATTGGGGACCCTTAGCTGCTAAAGGAGAGAGATAAATAGAAAGCCGGGGGTCATAGAGCAGGCCTTGTGATGATCTCTGTTGAGAGTTGAAAGCTGAGAGTTGGGTGGCGAGAAGGCCAGGTGCAGCGTGAATATACGGGATACTTTGCGAATACAAATGCGCGTCGCGCATACGACTTCCGTAGATAGTAGTAACCTATTTTCCCATTGCCTCTCGGGCCATACCTCCAGCCGCCTGGGTTCTGAGCATACACAATACAATTTGCTACAAAGCAACCAGAGCGCCGTCCTGCGCTTCGCGTTTCTGTTTCCTTCTCAGTCGTCGACCTGTTCCGTCTTCAGAGCAGCTTCCAACACCCCGGGGTCCTCATCTTCTCCCTTCGTGGCCTTGCTTTTTTTGGTGGGAGACGAAGAGACGCCATTTCCCTTGGGCTTCCTCTTGCGAGGAGTGGACGGAGCAGAGGCTGGGTTCACGCCACCGGCAGCAAACACCTGTTCGCGGACTCGCTTCTTGATTTCCCCAAAGCGCTTGCGAGCATTGGCAGAATTTGGATGGCCCGTCAGAATTGTAAACATGTCGAAATCGATCTGGACAAAGCTGTTAGACACAGAGAAGGAAGTGGGTGGTAGATAGCTGGGAAAGAGACACATTGGGCAAGGGACAGAGGGAGAACTAGCATTGTCTTTTCCCGAGCAGGATAGCCATGCAGCTGCAAGGTGCCGAAGCTCTCTATCGGTGAGATTGATATCTGCCAGAGGCTTGACCGTAGCTGAGTGTTCCATCTTGGCAGAGCAAAGACTTTGGCGCGTTCAGGGTGCATTCAAAATGGATTTTCTTGTGGCTTCTGTGTTGTGACTAAAGCGTGGAAGGAGAATGAAGCCGAACTCCCTACTCCAGATAACAGGGACGATAATACAGAAGACGTCGGGACGAAGGGTGGACGCTATGACTTCAGTTTCGTTTGCAATGGGTTGAGTGAATTTAGGACCAGGCAATTGTGACATTCCATTCACCTTGTTGTCACTTGCAGCACAGAGATTTTCGCAGCTGCCAAGGACTCTGGATATCATTAATCTGAGAAGTATAGAAAGGGAAGAGCAAAGCGGCCAGGCACGATCTCGTCGGGATAGATAAAGAAACACCTTCGATCGTCTTCGTTTTGGGGTTGTTCTGCTACTATTGCATACACTTGGTATCTACCAGGAACAGTCCGAGAGCCGATCTCGTCCAAAACAGGACAACACTGGCCGCACACAAGACCGATATACCCGCACCCTATCCCTGCAGCATTTCCACGCCTAGATTTCGCCCAGGTCGTTCTGATCCGGAGTCTGTGGGGTAGACACTTCACATTTGACTCGCTTGGCTGCCCTGCCCGACTTGGGCGTAGCTGGATTCGCAGATGCACGCTTGCGCGGCGTAGACGGCTTCTTGCGCATGGGGGACGCCGTCAACTCACCAGCCACGCCCGACTGGCCGCGAAATTGCTTGATCTTCTTTTTGACGCTGCAAAATACGGTACTGGCCGTATGGCCGTTCTTAAGCCCCAGAATACTGGCCATGCTGTCATAGTCCACCTGCGGGCGATACGGTTGTTAGTTTTGAATTCCACATGAACCGAGCAGAACTGCCATACGGAGGTGACACACTTGTGGTTCAGCACCCTTGATGGAAAGCCACGCGGCCATAAGAATCTCTTGCTCTCGCTGCTTAAGAGTCAGGTTCGTCAGAGCTGCCACGGATGAGACGGAGGAGCCAACGGCGGGCTGCTCTTCCGAGTCTTCAATTTTTGATGAGGCCATGACGAGCTGGATAAAAAAAAGGATTTCTGGGATGATAGATTGCCATAAGAAATCCGATATTGTAAAATATGTGACCCCGTATGAGATGAGCAAGAATTGAGCCGAACTGCATCAAGGGGCTTGTTGTCTGGGAACGGAGAGAGTTTGTTTGTGTTGAGGGACAAAGGGGCAGCTCGCAGTCACGAAGCTCAGAGGCGACTGGGAAGGATACCCAATGAGAGCGTACGGGATGAGACCAATTGTGAATTCAGGACGTGAAATATTATGCGAGACAGCGCAAGGCGAACCATTCACTTGCCAGCCTTGCATGGCCGTACTACAGTGTACTACACGCCGTAAACAGGGGCGGCGCACTGGCTACGCTACCGCTACCTCCCAGCTACAGTCACGGGATTAGTCATGTGCCAGGTACATGGCCCTTAAAGTTATGAATATGTGGGATGGGGAAGCTCCGCGCTAAAGCACTCGAGAAGGAAAAATTCAAGCAGCCGAAGCTTCCTCCCTCTTTTCTCCAACCACAAACAAACTCACGAACAAGTTTTCTGTTGCCGACGTCAGCCATCAACAACCATCCCCGCCTCCAAAAAGTGTTTCTGTCGCCTCGAATAAAACAGCCTGCGCCTCCCGCATTCTTTGCTGAACCATCTGCGCCCGCCCTCGGCCCTTTTTTGCTCCTCGCCTCTTCTTCTGATCGCGTGTCGGATTGTGCGTCGCCAGTCGCCCGAAGAGGAAAGCCGTCAAGGAGCCTAAAGAACGTTCCGAGCCCAGGCCCACACCGAGCCCCTACACTTTTCTCCCCGACCACCTCCCAGCGGTGCAGCCGTCCTTGTGTTGCAGCCAGCCAGCCAGCCAGCCAGCCGTATATCCGTCTCCAGGAGCACTCTCGCTGTGCCAACACACATAAACATGTCTTCAAACCCGACACCCACCAGCTTCGCGTCTGCCGCAGCAGGCCAGTCTCGAGGGCCACGGTCCGGCGATGGCGCTGGTGACTGGTATGTCCTCTTCCCCCCGAACTCTGTTCTCCCCGCTTTCTCGACCCCAGAGCGGCCCTGCTGACATGCCATACTCTCACAGGTCTCGACGAGAGGGCCGCTCCACAAACGGAACCCTGACCTTTCGCCGCCCTATCACCACTCCTTCAAACCAGGCATCACAGGCAGCCTCCGATGTGCCACCTGCCCTCCCACCGCTCGTGACTGAGACCCTGTCGGCGCAAAGCCCCTCCCTCCCGACTGACCGATCACTTCGCTACTCGCGCGACCAGTTGCTCAGCCTGTTCCAGGCCAACGGACTCGAGTCTGCCGACGCGTCAAATTTATTCGTCAGCGGGTGGAATCCAACACACGTCAACGGGACGGCGAGAGGCTGGGGGAAGAGTTCAGAAGGCACGGTGCCACAGGACCCTACCGTCTGCTGGGATGTTGCCGGCAGCGTTAAGCCAATCGGACTCCAAGATCTGTCTGCGGAGGAAAGGGAGGTACGTGCAGGGCCTCTGTGCCTATCCGTTCCCCCGTCGAGATCTGCGTCTTCACATTTATGTTCAAGACTGACCGTGGCAGATGTTTGCTGATATCAATTCGACCTTGAAGCCACAGCCACAGAAAGATGGCGGGCAAGGGAGTGGTGGCGTCAATGGGAGAAAGCCGTCTGTGTCCCACGGAAGTGGCTACAGCGTGTCGTCTCCTCTGTCTGCCACGCGCCCGGCCGCACGACGAAGGGAAACCACCGACACCAATCCATTTCCGAGCGGCGGTGCCAGCCTGGCTTCTCCAATGGCCAGTCGGACGCCCCGCGACGACTCGTCATGGTTTGGACGAAAAGGAAACGACCAAAAGGAAGCACAGCAGTTTGAAGAGCCCGATGAGGATGCCAGCCTCTCTACGGCCAAGCCTTCCGGCCTAGGTACCGGTGGACGAAGCAATACGGTGGGTGGAACGTCTTCGATGTGGGGCGCCTCGACAACGGCTGCTTCTTCTAGCTCCTCTGTCGGGGCTTTTGGCAGCTTTGCGCTGCCCTCCACCGTTGGCGACAAGCGATTTGGCAGCACACGTGGCGAGAGCCGGCTCGCCCACCTGCTCCCCAAGCAGGACGGCGCCGAGGCTGTCAGCTCTGGAGCAAAGCCAAGCAGCGGTGGAGCTGGCAGTGCGAATGCCAAGGAGTCTTGGCGGCTGCGCCCGAGGACCGACACCGATCCGTTTGGCGAGGATCCCGCCTCGGCTGGTGGCGCCGCATTGGACGGCGGCCAGCAGGGTACGAATGCGGACCACCAAATGCAGCATAGTTTCGGCACTCCAATGAAGAGCACAGGCGGCGACTTTGGCGTATCGGGACTGAATATCGGCCCGGCGATGGACACTGACGGTGCGGCAAGCCCAGAGACGAATCCCTTCCGCAGCCCGCCTGCGGAACGTGGCGATGACGACCATTATCAGGCAGCATCTGCTTCGAGCGGGCTGGACAAGGGCATGGCTACGACGGGTGGAGGTGTGCCCGACCACTCGTCCAATTTTGGCTCCATTCGTGGATACCCCGGCAACGCCTTTGATGGCAGCGACCGCAGCCAGACTTCGAGTGTGGGCGCAAAGGGATTCACCGGCCTCGGCAGCATTGCCGGCTGGGGCAATGCCCTCAACACGAGCACCCCGGACCGCGAGCGTACCGTTTTTTCCAGCGCTTTTGGAAACTCACTGTTCAGCCCTGTCACGGGCGAGATCCAGTCGCCCGGCTTTGGCGGCGGCGTTCCTGGTGTGTTTGGCCCCCCCGGTTCGGTGGGCGGCATGGGCACAACTGGGTCCCTTCGTGGTACGAGCAAGCTGGGGTCGCTGTTCCCGCCGAGCATGCAGGCTCAGATGGGTGGTGGCCAGGAGCAGGAGGGAAGCTTGAGCGATTCCGTCCCCGATCTTCGCCAGACAAACCCCCTCGGAGCGATAGGCCGGGAGGCCATCGGGATACAAGGCCGAGAGTCTGACATGGCGTCGGCGCGACCAGGCCGTGGTGGCTTTTTTGACGACATCATGGACCCGAATAGGGCTGGAGGGAACGTTTTTGCGAGCAGCGAGCAGCCGACCCAGCCCGGCATGCTGGCCTCGACATCCTCACAGCCATACGATTCGATGGCGGGGCGTCCAAGCACCGACACCCCTCCGAACCAGCCGCGAATTATGGTTATGCCTGACCGGATGCGCTGGGTATACCTTGACCCGCAGGGCCAGACACAGGGCCCCTTTACGGGTCTGGAGATGAACGACTGGTACAAGGCCAATTTCTTTACGGCCGATCTTCGCGTCAAAAAGGTCGAGGATGTCGAGTTTGAACCTCTGGGCCAGCTTATCCGGCGAATTGGTAACTCCCGTGAACCGTTTCTTGTTCCTCAGATGGGTGTCGCTCACGGACAGCCGTCCCTGAGCGGCACGTTTGCTCACGGCGACCGCGGCACTGTTATCCCTCCCTTGGTAGGCGCGTTCCCGAGCTATGGGAGAACCCTGACTGCCGAGGAGCAGAACAACCTGGAGCGGCGCAAGCAGGAGGAGCAGTACATGCTGGCCCGCCAGCGCGAGATGCTGTCTGTGCAGCACCATCCCTTTCCTGGTGGCCGGGTGCCTCCAACCAGCGCGACTGGCGCTCTCCACCACCACTCCAGTGTCCACAGCCTGCAGAGCCAGCCTAGCTTTGGCAGCATGACATCTCCGCTCGGCGCGGGTCCGCCTGCCATCCCGGGCGGTCTGGGTGCTGGGCAGGCCTTTTTTGAGCATCCGGGCATGCTTCCACCGACCGCCCTGCCTGGCGTACCGTCCGCGTCAGACCTTCTCCGGGACGACCTTGGCGCACAAGAACGGCAGATGCTCGCCGGCTTGCAGCCGACCGGCACGATGCCAGGACCCTTTGCGGCCCAGCAGACAGCTTCCATCTCGAACGAAATGGCAACGCGCAGCAACCTGCCGAATATCGACCAGCTCAAGAAGGACCCTCAGGGGTTTAGCGAGCGCCTGAAGGAGTTCCAGAAGCTGCGCGAGAATCTCGACGCCGAAGACGGTCCGATTGGCGTTGGAGCCGCCTCGTCTGATGCGGCGGACATTGCGAGGGAGTCCATGGCGCACCACGACCCTCAGCAGGCGGCAGCTGCCGCAATCGTGGACGAGGTGGCACGGGAACACGCAACGATGGACACGATCTCCAGCGAAGCCGGCGCAGCGCTGTCTGCTCTGTCCCTGACGCAGCAAGTTCAGAAGGCCCAGGCGGCCGCTGCCAGGCGCCGTGCTGCGCTGGTGGAGGTGGAAAGCGTGGTGCACCAGATCGAATCGCATCCCGATCTGCCGATGCCTTTCCCCCCGCCACAGGGACAGGCTGGGA
Organism: Grosmannia serpens; assembly: GCA_029299595.1. Lineage (NCBI taxonomy): Eukaryota > Fungi > Ascomycota > Sordariomycetes > Ophiostomatales > Ophiostomataceae > Grosmannia > Grosmannia serpens. The sequence continues at coordinate 50,023 of JANSMH010000174.1, forward strand.
CGCCCATTGCGGCGCCCACGGCACAGCGATCGCGCTCTACACTCCCCGACCAGTATGCTACCAGCCGCTCTCAGTCGGAGACACCGGAGAGCTCGACCGTCCAGCCGCCGCCTTTGGCTCCGTGGGCCCGGGAGCATGGAACTGAGAGCCACAAGGGGCCGAGTCTGAAGGAGATCCAAGAAGCCGAGGCGAAGAAAGCGGCCAAGGCCGAGGAGGCCGCTCTGGCCGTGCGCAAGGCCGTGGCCGAACAGGAGGCGACGCTCTTGCGGGAGCGCGAGAAGGCAGCTGCCACAGTCGCACCCGGGCTGCCGACCTCGTCGACCTGGGCTGCCAGCTCGCCGACTGTCGCAGGGTCCGGCAGCCCGTGGTCGAAGCCCGGCGCGGCCAGCAAGCCCAGCGCCCACGGCACGGCCAGCGGCAACCCGGCACATAGCGCGGCAGAGAAGAAGAAGACGCTGGCTGACATCCAGCGCGAAGAAGAGGTGCGCAAGCAGAAGAGCAGAGAGCTTGCAACCCTGTCCCCTTCATCCCCTGCGCACAGCGGGACGGGCAAGCGCTATGCCGACCTTGCCAGCAAGGTGCAAGCCCCGGCGCCGACGAGCCAGACTCCTGCGGGTGCCTCGCCTGTTGCGGCTACCCCTGCCCCTGCCCCTGCTGGCAGCGGCTGGGCGACAGTTGGCGCAGGTGGCAAGGTGAAGACGCCCCTCGGGCCCTCGGTCAGCCGCTCAGCGAGTACCTCGACCCCGGCCGTGAAGTCTGCCCCCGCCTTGCCGGCTGCTCACCGTGCCGCCCCCAAGCAGGCATCCGGTGCTGCGACCAAGTCGGATGTCGGTGGAGCGGCCATGGAAGAGTTCAACAAGTGGCTACATCGCGAGCTGGGCCGCGGAATCACAAGTGGAATCGACCGTGAGTAGCGGCGTCCCGTTCCAGTGTCAGTGCCGGACAGCTAACCCCGTGTTTAGTCGACGGCTTTGTGGATAGTCTCCTGCAGCTGCCCTTGGACCTGACCATTATTTCCGAGGCCGTGTATGCCAGCTCGAAGACGATGGATGGCCGCCATTTTGCGGAGGAGTTTGTTCGCCGGAAGAAGCTTGCCGAGAAGGGCGTGGTTGAAAAGCAGGCAGTGCCGTCGGCCGCTGGCGACAGCAAGAGCAGCGGTGGCTGGAACGAGGTGGCGAAGAAGGGGGGCAGCAGCCACCAGAAGGAAGAAAGTATGCCTGCTGGTTTCAAGGTGGTCCCAAGCCGGAAGAAGGGCAAGAAATAGGGGACGGACAAACGTCATATATTGACGCCAGTATTTGGCTGTAGTCTAGAGGAGCTAGGTGCTGCAACATGTAGTCCTGATTTCACTCTCGATTTACAAATTACCAAAATGTGTAAGCACGAAAGGCGTTGCTTTTTGTGTTTGTGTGTGTGTGTGTGTGTGTGTGTGTGTTTATTCTGTCCGGACTATTACTGCTATGAATTTATTTTAAGGAGGGGTTCTGTTGCAACCTTATCTAATCGTCGCCATCTCCCTCCAAAAAAAAAAAAGATTTCTCATTACAGAACAGGAACGACTCGGAAGGCCATTTGCAGGACGAGAGGAGCGCAAAGATTGCTGAAAAGGAACAGCCGGTGTTATATAAACATGGGACTTGAAGAACTCGTTTCAAACGGCCAGTACGCCGAGGCCATTATCCACGAGGATGCAAGGCCTCTTCTCCAGGACTTTGTTGAGTCGCAGCTGAGTTCTGCTGGAAAATGCAACCCACCGAAAGACCACAAGCCAGACGCCAGTTCAGCAGACTTTTACGTCGGCGCTGCTGCTCTGAATGCATTCCTGCAGGCCAACGTCACGGGGCCGGTGCTGGAATCTGCGCAGAAGGCCGGGCAGACGTTGAGTGCGCTGGAAAACACCACCAGAAGCAAATCCGGCGGAACTCTGCCGTCTTTGCGACGAGCCTGCCTGTCCTCTCTAGACGTGGACGGCATCTCGGCGTATCAGTACATACAGCACGTCGAGCTTTTCTGTCTGGCTAGATGGGTGTTTGTTACCCATATGGCAGGCGGTAGCATTGCAAGCGGGCCAAGGCGAGAAGTCGAGGCCGATCCGGCAGCGAGGAGTCTGGAGTGGATGAGGCTGCGCATCCACACCTGGCACTACAAGCTGCTCACGGAGCCAAACCAGGGACCCGGTTCCGTCTTCAACAAGATGACACAGTGGAGTGATCTGCCAAGCCTGCAAGAGCAGATCCGGATGTGTTTGGGTGCTGTTGAGAATGAGGTTTTGGGTGGAGAGCAGAATGCGAGTGGCCTGGTGGCCTGGAACAGAGAGGCCCAGGTGCAGTTTTTGTTGGAGAAGACGAGCGTCTACGCCATGATCGGCCTGGATGGAAAGGCGCAAGAGGTGCTGGATGCTGCAGCGAAACTGAATCGGTTTGAATATGTTCTGTCTGGAGCGCTGGGGAAGCGAACACGCTTCCAGGACAAGAGCACCAGCCAGCTTGTCATCCTGGCACGAAGCTACGGACCAGTTGAGGGGGGCGAGGCGGGCGAGGCGGGCGAGGCGGGCGAGGCGGCCAAGGCAGTCCCACAGGCTCTGCAGCTCAACAACGACACTCTTCTGGAGAGCATAGACTTTTCTGGGACGAAAGACGGCAGCGACGAGGCAGCAGTGGACATACCGTCGTCGCTAAGAGATCTGTCCCCTGACAAGCAGCCGCCACTTTCGCCACTCGATCAGATCATTCTGCTGTCTGCTGCCACGTTGAAGGATGCATTTTCTCCGGCAGACTCGCTCACCCTGGAGGAAATTCTGCCGTATGCGACGCGGGTTCTTTCCGACAAGGCCACCAACTGGCAGATCTACTCACAGGCGCTCATTGTGCGGTCTCGCATCGAGCTGCATCGCAGCCGGACGGTCGAGAGGGGCGTGCTTCAGATGCAGGCTGTGGTCGACCAGGTGATTGTCGACACGAGCTCTGAAGGTGCAAGCAGCGCTGCCGGAGCCGGTGGCGAGACGGCGCCTCCAGCTTCGGCTGTGCCCACCATCGAGATCAGCACGCCGGCTGGCGACAGGCACAGCAACAAGCCGACGAGCTTCTTCCCGGCGGCGAAGCCGTCGGAGCAGGCACCGCCGCAGGAACGGCTGAGGTACATCCACATGCTGTCGACGCCGCCACGATGGCATCTCGAGTCGGAGCTGGCCTTTTCGTGGGCTGGCGTGGGCTCGATGATTTCTGCACTCGAGATCTTCAAGCGGCTGCGGCTATGGGCCGAGGTTGCGCTCTGCCTGGCAAGCAGCAGCGCTTTCGACGACGAGGGTGGCAGGGGCTCCGGGGGAGAGGAGAAGGCAAGGGCGCTGATCCGATGGCAGCTGTTCGAGGCATCTGACGCATCGCGAGAGCCTGAGGGAGGGGAGGACGGCAGGGAGATCGACCTGCTGGCCCTGCGGACAGCAGATTTCTACGGACCAGAGCGCAATCCGCCGCCGGCCAACGCGGCGCGGCTGTTCTGCATTCTGGGCGACATAGAGGCGGAGCCGAAGCACTACGAGCGCGCGTGGGAGCTGTCGGGGCACCACTACTCGCGGGCCAAGCGGTCTCTGGGCGAGCACTATCTACAGAAGCACGACTGGAAGAGCGCGCGGGATGCGTACAAACAGGCAGTGGCAGTCAACCGGCTGAACCCCCAGATGTGGAGCCGTCTGGGCGACATCCACCTCCGGATGGGCACGTTCTCCGATGCTGCAGAGGCGTTCAACCGGGCCATTGCGGCTGCGGGAGAAGCTGCTGGCGGCGAGGATGCGCGGACGTGGAGCAACCTGGGAAGTGCTCTGTACAGCATGTACACGGAGGGGATCGAGGAGCAGGAGAAGGAGAAGCGGCTCGCGGTTCGTGGCGCCGGGGACGAAGGACGAGATGAGGACGAGGACGAGGACGAGGTGAGCAACGGAGACGCAGCCGGGAGCAAGCGAGACCCGGCCGTTTTCTTGTCACAGGCTCTGGCAGCGTACAAGCGAGGGGCGTCGATGGCGCGCGACAACTGGCAGATCTGGGACAACGTGGTGACGCTGGCGTCGCGGGTGCGGCCGCCGGCGGTTGGGGACATTGTCATTGCTCTCCGCAACATTCTATCGATCCGGGCAGCCGAAGCGGCGGTGGATGCGGACGTGGTGCGGCTGCTGCTACGCGAAGCGGTGCTGTCCAGGCCGAAGCCGACAGGCGGCGTGCCGGGGCGCGGGACGACGGAGAAGGCCGTCTGCGACCTGGTGGAGGACGGCATTGTGCCTCTGATCACGACGCGCAGCGAGCTGTGGGAGCTGGTGACGCGCGAGCGGGTGTGGCGCGGCGACCTGGCCGGGGCCATCGATGCGGCCGAGAAGGGCTGGCGGGCGGCCACGGGGGGGGCCAGCATCGGCAGCAGCCTGGGAGCGACTGCTGGGCGCACGGGCGGCGGCGGCGGCGACGAGGCCCGGAACTGGCTCGAGAACGCGGAGGCGTGGGACAGCGTCGTGGCGAGAACGGACGAGCTGGTGTCGGTGCTGGAGAACCTGGGCCCGGACGTGCCGGCGGTCGGCAGCCGCTGGAAGCTGAAGGCGCGGAGTGCCCTACGAAGCGTGATGAGCAGGGGGAGGGAGCGGTGGGAGGACAGCGCCGGGTGGTCTACGCTCGAGGGTCTGCTGGAGGGACTGAGCAGCTTTAGGAACGGGAGCAGCGTCGTCTCCACACGTGTTCGTGTGGCCTCGTCGCGGATTTCGTCGATGACAGAAGGAATCGTGTACAG
>JANSMH010000175.1:0-54115 GCA_029299595.1 Grosmannia serpens
TAGGGGGGGGGGGGGGGGCGGGGTCGGGGGGGGGGGGGGGGGGGGGGGGGGGGGGGGGGGGGGGGGGGGGGGGGGGGGGGGGGGGGGGGGGGGGCGAGAACACATACTAGTCAGGACAAAGAGGATGATCCAGTACATAACCAGGACCGGCCAGAAGACGGGAACGTCAAAGACGGTGAAGAAGCTGCAGAGCAGAGAGATGCCAATGGCACGGGTGGCCGAGTGCCAGAACTTGAACTCGGGCAGGCGACGGATAAAGGGGCGGAACTCCTCGTCTTGCTTGGTCGGCAGGCCGCTAGCCGCGCCGTCTTCCATCTCGCTGTCGAGGGCCTCGTTGGAGGGATCGAACTTGGGCTGCAGGAAGGCAAGGAAGAGGTTGAGCAGGTAGATGCCCAGGGCGTATGCGACTGGACGGGATGCACGGTCAGAGAGACAGTCCGGTGCGAGATCCGACGGGGGACGGCGACTCACCAATGTACCATCCTTGGGCGAGGAGGATGCGGAGGAAGAAGACGAACAGAAAGACGCCGGTGCCAACCCACCGGTACGTGACGTACGGCGTTGACTGGTCAAGCAGCGCCTGGTAGTGCTGAACACGCGACTCGGATTAGTGCCAAGAGCGAACCGGGCCATGGAGAGGACTGTCTGTAGAAGGGTGCTTGGCCGCAGCGGGGGAGGGCATACTCTCTGCAGCCGTGAGGTCTGTGCCGTCACCGCGGCGAAGGGGGTCTGGTCGGGCTCGACGGAGTCCATGACGTGTGAGGGAAGGGTTTAAGGGGGGAGAGGGGGGACAGCGTTGAGACAGAGATCGGGATCGACGGTGACAATGATCAGGCGGGGGCGGCTGTGAGAGAGAAGCGAGCCGGAAGCTGAGCACGGGTGGAGCGAAGCAGAGGCCGGCGCGAGGTCGATGGCGGCAGCAGGAAAACAATGCAGTGTCGGAAAATTCGCGACGGAGATGGCAACGCGGTCTTTGCAGCGAGGCGCAAGCAAATTGATCAATCTGGCCCGATTCTCACCGTGAAGGCGGCGGCCAATCAGGCGTCGTCGTGTTTGTCGATCCACATACACGGTGTGGCGCTGGGTATGGTCACGTGCGAGATCACGTGGTAGGAACGAGACGACGGCAGTCCAGTAATACCCAGTTATCCCTCGGCCCCTCGGCTCGGCACGGCTTATGTGTAGTCAGTACATAAGAGCATGCAAGCTTTTGGAAGTGGCCGAAGAGGTTTCCTGGTGTCAAAGCTACAGCGTGTCCGCAAGAAAGTCCATCCACCTCCTCCAGCACACGATGAACACGCTCAAGAGACTGCAGCCCATTGCGGCACAGGTGCGGGCAGCACTGCCACCACGGCAGCTTGCCCGCAGCTTCTCCGTCTCTGCGGTGCGGCCGTACGAGTATATCAAGGTGTCGGAGCCGCGCCCGGGTGTTGGTCAAGGTACGGTGGAACGGATAGAGCTCTCTCTCTCTCTCTCTTGCGTATGCTAACAGGACAGTGACACTCAACCGGCCAAAGGCGCTGAATGCGCTGTGCACGCCGCTGATCACGGAGCTGAACGAGGCGCTGGGCAGCTTCAACGCGTCGGACAGCGTGCTGGCGATTGTGCTGACGGGGTCGGCCAAGGCGTTTGCGGCGGGGGCGGACATCAAGGAGATGGCGCCGCTGACGTTTTCGCAGGCGTACACGGGCGCGTTCATCGAGTCGTGGTCGGACATGACGCTGCGGGTCAAGAAGCCGGTGATCGCGGCGGTGTCGGGCCACGCGCTGGGCGGCGGCTGCGAGCTGGCGCTGATGTGCGACACGCTCTACTGCACGGACGCGGCCAACTTTGGGCAGCCGGAGATCAAGCTGGGGACGATCCCGGGCGGCGGCGGCAGCCAGCGGCTGACGCGGGCGATCGGCAAGGCGCGGGCGATGGAGCTGATCCTGACGGGCCGCACGTTTTCGGGCGTCGAGGCGGCGCAATGGGGCGTGGCCGCGCGGTCGTTTGCGACGTACGACGAGCTGATGGAGGCCGCGCTGCAGACGGCCGAGACCATTGCCGGCTACTCCAAGGTGGCCGTGCTGGCGGCCAAGGAGGTGGTCAACAAGAGCCAGGACCTGCCGCTGCGCGACGGCGTCGAGTACGAGCGCAAGGTCTTCCACAGCCTCTTTGGCAGCCAGGACCAGAAGATCGGCATGAAGGCCTTTGCCGCCAAGGAGAAGCCCGTCTGGACCAACGAGTAGGGGGGGGGTGGGAGCAAGTAGGGCATGGGGACGTCCTTGCAGCCGGTCTGCTCTTTGCGTTCGTCCGTGAGGCAAACAAGGGTGGGTGCCATCCAGCGATACAAGGAACCAGAGGCACCAAAAAGGCAGCCAAGAGTGGAAATACCCCACAGTTCGTATTGGGATGCCGGATAGCTTGGCTGTATACATAGTAGTAAGTAAAAGCAGTGTGGGAGGAAACCAGCAAATACAGCCCAAAGAAACTACCAGGAAGAACGAGGAAACACGCAGAAGCGATTGACCGTAGTACACACGCCGAGACTGGCCGCGGGTAAGCAGTTGGGGCTGTTGAGGGGTCAGGCCGAAGAAGAGGCTTTTGAAAACGATGATGCGGGCGCTGCGAAATAGCGGCCGGCGGGGCTCTTCCCAGCTAACGGTCGGTGGGCTCGTCTGCTGGGGGGGGGGGGACAATGTTGCCACAGGGCAAACAGCAGCAGGCAGCAGGCAGCAGGCCCAAACGACATCCGGTCCGAAAGAGGAAGGGGGAAAGGCGAATCGGCAGCCCCGCCTGCCAGATTTGCGATTTAAAATGCATTAACAAAAATAAGCCAGAGAACCAACTAGATGGCGATGCCAATACGGACAAGGTGACGGAGGCGCAGCTCTCTGGCCTCTCTCTCTGCATCATACGCGCGCTGTGCAGCGTCTCTGCCTAACGGACCGACGATGGAGTCTCCCAAGACGGCGGTGGACCTGGAGAAGGAGCTGACCTGTTCTGTGAGTTCTCTCTCTGGCGACCACATGATATGCCCACGACCCGCTGACCTGTGTGCAGATCTGCACGGAGCTGCTCTACCAGCCGCTGACGCTGCTCGACTGTCTGCACACGTTCTGCGGCGCCTGTGTGAAGGAGTGGTTCAGCTTCCAGGCGTACGCGGCCGAGACGAACCCGACGCGGCCGGCGGCGGACAGGGCCGTCTTTACGTGTCCGTCATGCCGGGACGCGGTGCGCAGCACGCGGCACAACGCGACGGTGGCGACGCTGCTGGACATGCTGCTGACGGCGCAGCCGGAGAAGCGCAGGTCGGCGGGCGAGCAGGCCGAGATGGATGGCAAGTACCGGCCGGGCGAGAACGTGCTGCCCAAGCTGCGGCTGGCCGAGCGGACGCCGGAGCAGCGCCGGCTGGACGAGGAGGAGCAGCGCCTGGTCGACGAGGTGCGCGAGCGGAGCCGGCGGGAGGCCGTCGCCGGCGGGGGCGCGTCCCTGCAGGCGGTGCACCACCGCGGCCGCGACGGCAGCCGCCACCGCAGCAGCAGCAGCCGGCGGCCGGGCGAGCAGCCTGACGGCGACGGAGCGGCGACGACGGCGACGGCGACGGCAGCAGCAGCCGCAGCAGCCGCCGGGGCGCTCGGTCGCGGGATGGGCCACCAGTCGTCGCTGCGGTCGCTCATCAGCCGGTCGGACCAGGGCTCGTCGGGGCTGCTCGACATTGAGCGGGAGATTGAGGAGTTTGCGCGGCAGATCCAGGAAGAGGGCATCCTGGACGGGCTGGACCTCGACAACATCGACCTGAGCAACGACGACGAGCTGAGCCGGCGCATCGCCGAGGCGTACCAGCGGCGCCAGCGCGGGCGATCGCGCCAGGACGGCGGCCGTCGGAGCAACGCCAGCGGCGCGTCGCGGCGGTCAGACGTCTCGCGGCTCTCGGACGCTTCCCGCAACTCGGAGGCCCCCCGGCACGCGGACGTGTCCCCCATGTCGCGGCCGCCGCCCTCGAGCCGGCAGCGCTCGCAGTCCCGGTCGTCCCAGCAGCCCCGCCATCACTCCCGGTCGGCCAGCGCGGTGGCAGGCGGCCATTCCATGTCTGCGTCTCTGTCTTCGCTGCCCCCTGCTGCTGCTGCTGCTGCTGCGGCCGATCGAAGCCGTCCTCCGGCGGCCGGCCATGCGGCGTCCCGTCTCGAGGTCCGCGACGAGCCACGGCACCACCGGCGGCACCGGACGGCCAGCGAGGGCCGCAGCACCAGCCTGCCGATAACACACGCGGCCGACGCGACTGCACGGCCGGGCGCCCGCTCTCAGAACGACCTGGGCCTGCGACAGGAAAAGGAGGAGGAGCCGCTGCTCGCAGAGCTGGCGTCGTCGCCTGCGACGGCATCGGGAACACCGCTGTCATTGCCCTTTCGCGATCGGGCCTCTGGGCTGGGCCTGGCCGGGTCCGCCTCGACGGCCACGCCGGCCTCGACAGATCGAACGTGGCCCGTCGACGAGGAGCCCGCTGTGCACGAGCTGCCCTTGACGACGGCTCACTTCGCCTCGTCACCGGTGGAGCAGAGCGACGGCTTCGACCGGCTGCCGCTGTCACCCCTGTCCCCGATGTCGCCGCCTTCGCCTGCATCCTCGTTCTCGTCGCCGGCTCAGCACCGACACACACGCCCGGTGCTGTACGCGGAGCCGGCGATCACGTGCGGGGCCTGTGGCCGCGAGCACATTGAGTACGACGTGCACTACAACTGCGCGGTGTGCAGCCACGGCCACTGGAACATCTGTCTGGACTGCTACCGGCGCGGCCGCGGATGTCAGCACTGGTTTGGGTTCGGCTACGCGGCGTGGCACCGGTGGGAGCAGGCGGCAGCGCGGCAGCGCGCAGCGGCAGGAGAAGGACCGGCAGCACCGCTGGCTCCGCCGCACATGCTGACGGCGAACCGGTACCTGCGGCCGGCGACGACGGCCGGCGCGGCGGACGGGCGACGGACGCTGACGGGCGACGACCCGCAGGATCGGCTGCAGAGCGGCGTGTTTTGCGCGCGCTGCCAGGCGTGGGCCAACAGCTGCTACTGGCGCTGCGACGTGTGCAACGACGGCGACTGGGGCTTCTGCAACGGCTGCGTCGACCAGGGCCGCGCCTGCAGCCATCCGCTGCTGCCTCTGGCGCACCTGAGCAGCGGCCTGTTTTCGGCAGCAGGCCCGCCGCCTCTGCCGGCGCCTCCGGCACCTCCGCGTGCCGCCCGGCTGCTGCCGTCGTCTGCGGGCAGAAAGGGCCCGGGCGACGGAGACGGCGCGGAGAGGACGGCGCGCTTTGGGTCGTTCCGGCCGCTGACGTTTGCGACGACGTGCGACATGTGCCGGCGGGTGATGGCGCCGACGCGGCCGCGCTTCCACTGCCACACCTGCCACAGCTCGGCGGCGGCGGCGACGGGCGCGACGGAGGAGGCGCAGCAGCCGGGCGACTACGACCTGTGCGAGGACTGCTACGCGACGGGCGCGCTGGTCGGCGGCAGCAACATTGCCGCGGAGAACGGGCCGGCGGGCTGGCGACGGTGTCCGGCCGGCCATCGGATGGTGGTGGTGGTCTTTCGGGAGGATGGCGGTGGCGGTGGCGGCATGCAGAGACGAGTGGTGCTGCAGGACCTCGTGGGCGGCCGACGTCTGCAGATGGAACAGAAGCCCAACGACGGGCTGCAGTCGTGGTTCGTCTGGTTTGGACAGCAGAGGCGGTACGAGCGGCTGGTGACCGCCGACGTCCGGGCAGAAGCGCCGGCAGCGCTCTCGCCGACCAGATCGGCAGCAGCAGCAGCAGCAGCAGCAGCAGTAGCAGCAGCAGCGGCAGCACCACCACCACCGACGAAAGACGAGGCGCGATTCCCGCCGTCGGGCGGCATCGGACGCACGGCCGTGGCGCGATGGGCGTGGTATCCCGAGGCGGGGGCGGACGACGAGCTGACGTTTCCGAAAAACGCCGAGGTGCACGAGATCGAGGACGTCAACGGCGAGTGGTTCTACGGCGTCTACATGGGCAGCCAGGGGCTGTTTCCGGGGGGTTACGTGAGGTGATGGGGTTTGGGGGGGATTGGAGCATCAGAGGGCACAGTGCAGAATTAGTTCGCACAGTTAGCACAGTTCGCACAGCACGTGCAATTACATCACCTTCATACTACACTAACCCCTTCGGACACCGCCTTGGATTGCGCCATTCTGCGACGCCGTTTTCTGCCCTCCAAAGACAAGCCGACGAGCCGCGGGGATTGGTCGATTTTCTCTCCTGCAGAGCACCTTTGCACAGGAGTGGGAGAGCCTTGGGGTGTCTGTCTGTGCAGCTTGTCCTCTCTCTGTCTCGTGCTCTCCTTTCTCCTGTTTCTGCCCACCTCTCTCCATCCGACAATGCTTCGGACCAGCATCCGCCGGTTCGCGAGCTCGGCACGCGTGCTGCGGCCGACGGCGCCGGTGTCGCCGGCGGCGCCGACGGCGCACACGGTAGCGGTGTCGCAGGCGCAGGGCGTGGTGGACGGGTTTGTGGGGGCGATTGGCAACACGGCGCTGGTGCGGCTGCGGCACCTGTCGGAGGCGACGGGATGCGAGATCCTGGGCAAGGCCGAGTTTGCGAACCCGGGCGGGTCGGTCAAGGACCGGGCGGCGCTGTACGTGGTCCAGGACGCGGAGGAGCGCGGGCTGCTGCGGCCGGGCGGCACGGTGGTGGAGGGCACGGCCGGCAACACGGGCATCGGGCTGGCGCACGTCTGCGCGGCGCGCGGCTACCGGCTGGTCATCTACATGCCGGACACGCAGGCGCAGGGCAAGATCGACCTGCTGCGGCTGCTGGGCGCCGAGGTGCACGCGGTGCCGGCCGTGGCCTTTGACCACCCGCAGAACTACAACCACCAGGCGGCGCGCCACGCGGCCGCGCTGGACAACGCCGTGTGGACCGACCAGTTCGACAACACGGCCAACCGGCGCGCCCACATCGAGACGACCGGCCCGGAGATCTGGCAGCAGACCGCCGGCCGCGTCGACGCCTTCACGTGCGCCACCGGCACCGGCGGCACCCTGGCCGGCACCACGCGCTTCCTCAAGGACGTCTCCGCCGGCCGCGTGCGCTGCTTCCTCGCCGACCCCCCCGGCAGCGTGCTGCACGCGTATCTGCAGAGCGGCGGCCGCCTCGTCGACCGCGCCGGCTCGTCCATCACCGAGGGCATCGGCCAGGGCCGCGTCACCAGCAACCTCCGCCCCGAGATCGACCTCCTCGACGGCTCCCTCTCCATCCCCGACGAGCGCACCATCGAGATGCTCTACCGCTGCCTCGACAGCGAGGGCCTCTACCTCGGCGCCAGCTCCGCCCTCAACGTCGTCGCCGCCGCCGACGTCGCCCGCCAGCTCGGCCCCGGCCACACCGTCGTCACCATCCTCGCCGACGGCGCCTACCGCTATGCCGACCGCCTCTTCTCCCGCGCCTGGCTCACCCAGAAGGGCCTCGTCGACGCCGTCCCCGCCGACCTGCAGAAGCACATTGTGCTGCCGTAGGTCGTGGTGCTGCAGTCGAGGAGTCGAGAAGCAGGGCTGCCCGTCAGGAATAGAGCAATAAAGTCCAGTGTCAAGCCAATGTCCTCAGGTCGTCGTATGCTCTATAATTTCGGCCCCGTTAAGCGCATCTATCCTACATGCATATACGCGGTTCTGTGCATATCGAGTTGTGTTCCCACCTGCAACAAGACGTCCTGCATTCTGCCCCCCCCTCCTCACTCCTCGCCAAACAGCTTCTTGTACACGGCCGAGCCTCGCCGGTCGGGTGCTGCCGCCAGCGCCGCCGCCACCTCGGCGCCCAGCGCGTCGCGCCGCGCCTGCAGCGCCGTGGCCAGCGCGCCGTCGGTGCTCTGCAGCACGGCCACGGCCGCGTCCAGGCCGTGGAGCAGCGGGGCCGCGACGCCCAGGAACTTGTTGTCCTCGCTGAGGTAGTGCATCTCGCCGCGCCGGTCCGCGTACGTCGCCGCCGCGTGCAGGCCGCGCAGGCCCCTGCCGGCCGGCCACAGCCGCACCAGCTCGCCGCCGTACTGCGCCACCTTGCCGGCCGTGTCGCCGAGCTTGCTCGCCACCACGGCCGCCAGGTGCAGCCGTGCTGCCAGCACCTGCGGGTCGCGGGCCAGCGGGAAGGCCGGCGGTGGCGGTGGCGGTGTTGTCGGGAGGAGAGTCGAGGGCGGCTCGCCTGCTGCTGCTGTCGCTGCTGCTGTCGCTGCTGCCGTCGCCGTCGGCCGTCGGCCGTGCTGCTCGTCCTCGAGCATGTCGACGACCATCTCGGCCCACGCCAGCGCCTGGCGCGTGGCCGCCTCCTCCCAGCCGCTGTCGACGGCCCGCAGCTGCACGTGCGTGAGGATCTCGGCCACGGTCTCCGACGTCTCCAGCCGGAACCCCGTGCGCCGCACCGTGCGCGCGCTCTCGATCACGGCGTAGATGCAGCCGCGCTCGCCCGCGCGCCGCGCGATGCGCGCATAGTCGGCCGGCCGCAGCCGCCGCCCCGCGTTGTGCAGGCCCTCCAGCAGCCGCGGCAGGTTGTCAAAGTCTTCCCGCGTCGTCATCCGGCCCACGGCGTCGCGCGCCGCCGCCCGCGCGCTGGGCACGTCGCGCAGCAGGTCCATGCCCGTGAAGCGCAGCACCGTCCCGTCAATCTCCAGCGTGATCGGGTCCGCCCGCAGTTTCTCCTTGTGCCGCGGGCTAAAGAGCTGTCGGCGCTGTTCCGCCCGGAGATACGACGGCACCAGGATCTTTAACCGGATCGTCTCGAGAACGGCGTCGAGCTCGGCTGAGGACGAGGGCAGAAAGTCGATGGCGTGGGCTGGTCACCAGCAGAACCGTCAGCCAAGAGTCAGCGTCAATCTTTTATACTCTCTGCTCCATGTGTCTGTGCGTGTGTTTGTGTGTGTGTGTCTGCCTGTGCTCGTGTATGTTCCTGTCTCGTCACTCTCACTCTCTCGCGCTCTCTCATCACACACTCTCGTGTACGTGTGCTTTTGCCCCCCCCTGCCTTGGTCTGTGATTCTGTCCATATCCTTTCCGGCTGCTCGTGGTACGAGCCATTATCATATTATAATGCGCCAGGATAGCAATAAGAGCACCGATATACAGAAAGATATAATAAAATAGACAATAAAGGGGGGTGTGGGTGGAGGAAGTCCCAAATCGGGAGGGGGGGTGAGGAAGAAAAAATAAAAATAAAAAGACGTCTACACACCATAGCGTGGAGCTGTCGTCGAGAGCAGCCGCGTTGCCCCCTGGCATGACCACGGATGTCTGGACGAATACGATGCAGCCGCAGGTTGTGTCGATGAGACCGGTGCCACCAGTCGCCGCTGGCACAGCCTGCCCGCCATCGTCGAGGCATCGCCAAGGACATGGCCTGTCGTCCGCAGGACGCTGCAGATCGAACGACCAGACATTATGCCCGGGAACGGAAAAAGGAAAAAAAAAATAGAGAAAAAGGAGATGACGGCCCCAGACCCAGAAAAGGGGAAAAGGGAATCGTAAAAAAGGCCCGACCCACGGATCCGGACTGGGGGGGGGGGGGGAAGGGAAGGGGGAGGAACAGGCAACCTCGTTTTATACTCGCATACACTATGCGTCCGGTTCGAGAAACTTATTTCGACAACCAGAGTTTTGGGAGAGGCTAAGAGGGGAAAAAATTGGGCAGACGTTATGCGCCAGGGAAGCCATGGCTGGCCAAAGCTCTGCGCAGCCCATTTTGTGCTTTAGTGCCGGGCGGTGAAGAGCGAGCCAATCAGGCGGCGCAATTCCGGAAAACCTGGGCTGAGGAAGGCACGGCTTGGCCGAGCCCGGATAAAAAATAAAGCAGAAATAGCAGCAGAAATAGCAGCAGCAGAAATAGAGAATAGCAGAAATCCGCTGATCCAAAAAGGGCCTCCAGCAGCAGACTGGACAAGGAGCAAACATGAGCGTCGCCGCCCCCCTGGCCCGCCGGCCCCTGGGCACCAGTCTCCAGATGGGCATACAGCGGCTTGGCCGACGCTTTGCGTCCGAGTCGCTGGCCGTCCGGCCATCTCCGGCAGTCTCCATTCCCACGCATTTCCGTATGTTTTGAGAGAGAGAGAGAGAGAGAGAGAAAGAACATCTCTGGCCTTTGCTCGTCTCCGCCCCCCCCCTCGCTGACTCTCCTCAGACTCCATTCCTACCAAGGATGGCCGCGTCCGCACTGCCTTTGCCGTCTATGCTCCACCAAAGAAGCTGTCGTCGGCATCGCCATCTTCATCACCCGCATCTCCATCTCCATCACCATCGTCATCACCATCGTCATCCACACTGCCGCCGGCCGCCTCCCCATTACCACCCGCCCCGTCCAAGACGCCCCGCGTCGACGTCATGCGCGCCTACCACGAGCAGCAGATCGCCCGCATGGACCCCACCGGCGCCCGCGGCCGCCTCTTCTCGCGCAAGAATCCCGACAGCGCCAAGGCCGGCGACGTACTGCTGGTGACGCCCAGCCGCGCCGGCGGCGAGACCTTTGCCGGCGTCTGTCTCGCCGTGCGCCGCGCCGGCATCGAGACCGCCATCCTGCTGCGCGGCCAGCTCGCCAAGACCGGCGTCGAGCGCTGGTTCAAAATCTACTCGCGCGCCGTCGCCGCCATCGACATCATCCAGCGCCGTCCCCATCGCGCCCGCCGCGCCCGCCTCACCTACATGCGCCAGCCCAAGCACGACCGCGGCGCCGTCGACGACCTCGTCAAGGCCTGGCGGCGCGGCCGCAACGTCCTGCGCACCCGCGGCAGCGCCAAGCCCGCCGCCGTCAAGAAGTGAGGCCGGAATGGTTGGAGAGGCCGGGGAGAGTGCCAGCGAGGACCTCTTGTTTCTTGCTCCGTCTGTACGGTTACCCAGTCATGAAAGCAAATCAAACTATACCATCAAAGACACAGACGACCTCTTCGGCGTCTCAAGTTGCGCCATTCCATATATACGCGATGGCCTACACACCATCATTGGCCAAGCGTGAGCTGTGCTTTGTACAACAACAAATCCAACCCGTCAAACAAGGCGTTGTACTCGCTCCTCCAAACGCTGTATTGCTCCGTGTATGTTGTCGCCCTGACATATGATTAAAATCAAAAAGAGCGGGCATGTCTGCATGTGCCCCATTGCGCCGAGACAAGCATTCCCCTTGTCTGTGTGTGACATCTATATGGCCAAACAGGCTCCCATTCCAAGCCGGTTATAACTCCGGGGCCAAAGGTGCAAAGGAAAGACAGAAATTAAAAAGAAAAAGAAAGGGAAAAGGAAGCATCTGACCTGCTGCAGACACGGCGTCTGGAGAACCCAGCTCTGTGCTTTGAACTTGCCAAAAACTTCAAGGCTGGGCTCTCCCGCCGTGGCTCGGCACCTCCATCCCGCTTGTCTGCGCCGTGCTCTCCTCCGTGACCGGGTCGCTGAACGATCGACGAGAATGGGGTCTCGTAGACAGGCTGTGCATGATATGCGGGCCGGGGTGCAGAAACTGGGCAAAGAGGTTGCCGTTCGTGCGGTCTATGCTCCGGCTGCGCCCGCGGTCGCGGTTGCTGTTCATCGGACGGAGTGTCGCTGCTTGCGTTCCCACAGACGTTGCAGACCCGCGACGCGCAGCTCCTGTCATAACGCATGGGCCGTTGCGTCCATTGGCCAAGGCTGTCTCCTTCTGGTTCAGGGACTCGCTCGGCAAGAGAATGGCTCGATCCAGGCCGTACGGCAACCCACGATGCCGACCGCGAATCATCATCGCAATAATTACCAGCTTGCCCACCACGCTGAACTGCGAACACAACGACGCGTTGACCGTAGGATAGCCTAGGCTGAGGCCGACCGTGCCGTACGCGCTGATCACCTCGAACAGAACCGCAAACATGGAGAAGTCGTCGGCCTGCAGCCGCGAGCCTTCCGAGATGGTCAAGATGAAAAAGCCTACAGACAGGAACCACAAGTCAAAAGACAGCTGGCGTCGTAGATGGGCGCCGACATATTCCAGATCGGTCCCGTTGGCAGGCTCGTCCGTCTCGTTCTCGACGTAGATGCCCAGTGAGTTCTCCTCGTACACGTTTGTGCGCCGAACCGAAATCGCGATAGGAAATACAGAAATGTACATCATGATCATGTACGACGCCTGCACGGCAGGGTGCAGAGTCGCCAGGTTCACACACGAGAAGCCGGCCGTGCGTGTCGAAAAGGCCTGGAACAGGCCGTCCAGGACTCGAATCCCTGCCGGCATATCGGCGATGGGGCCGTTTCCAAGCTACAACACCGCTGTCAGTACATATGCTCGACGTCTGTCTGGACGGACGGGCAGCAATCGCAAAAGGGCACTGACATCGAGGATACAGTAAAACAGCAGGTCTATGCCGTTGAGGATGACAAGCAGCCAGAACAGCCACCATGTGGCGCCCGAGGGGAACAGCAGGGTGAAACAGCGGCGCGGATGATCCAGCAGAAACTTGAGCTCCTCGTACAACCCGCTGCCTTCAGGCACGACTATGGAAAATACCCAAATCATGAACCGGAGCATGACAGGGAAACCGGTGTTGCCAATGACAATCAGAAAGCTCATCAGCAGCAGCGGGAACACGGCCGTGTTGAACGAGTTCATGCTGTCAGGCGTCAGAGTAAAGCCGAGATCCATAAACGCCGACTGCGCCGTGAAGAATCCCCACCAAACTCGGCCCTGGGCAGCTGCATCCACGACGGCGCCGTATCTTCCGCTCCGCACGATCCACGGTATCAGGCAGATCGTTCCGAGCAGCCAGAAGCCCCAAAAGTACACGAACAACACCAGGGCCAGCGTCTTCAGGGAGCGGTATTCGATGCCGCCCAGCTCTTCACGCTGGTCATCGCTCATGCCAAGAAAAGCCGAGTTGCGTCCTATTGTCGGCTGCCAGCTGAGATAGGGCGCGGCATCTTCATGCTTGTCTCTTGTGAGGGCCCTCCTGAGGGAATTGAGCGTCTGCCGCCGCTTGAGGTTGGAAGGCAATGCGCTGTGGCTCTCGTCGTCGACAACCCCCTTTCTCTTGACGAACAGGTTTCTTCGCGCGCGGAACGAGGTCAGAACATTCACAAACGCACGGGCATCCTCGGCGAAATCGTCCCTCGGTGGTGGTTTTTCTGGCTCTTTGATCGTAATTGCCTGCCTTACTGGGTGCAATTCACCCGCTCCATCCCCATTTTCAACGTCCATCGTACCCCCTTCGCCGTCCGTGCTGATTGACGGGTTGATCACCGTTTCTGGTGAATGCTCAGACCGGACAGAGCTCAGCGAATGCGCCCGCGATACGGCGTGGGTAAGCGAGCCCGGTTCACTCCCGTCGTTGGAATTGCGGCGGGCTACCCGGCTTGGAAGCACTCCTCTCTCGGCATCACGAGGTCCGGGAATGTGAAGCACCTCGTCGTCTCCGGGGTTCCGCTGCCGTTCCAGAATGGCAATGTGCTCTTCGTCCGACATTCGCTGCGGCAGCTTAATATCCTCGTCGTCCAGTCCATCGCTCCGCTTGACCGTAGGGGCGAACTTGATTTCTGGCCGGCGATGCTCGAACTGCTCGGAAGTCGACATTCGCCCTTGTGCTATGTCGGCCACGCGGGATCGGTCGTGATGCTGGCCGCCGTCACCATCGACTGAGCTATTCGAGGCGCGCCTTGATACGTTCTCTTCCGATGCTGCCGACGGTACTGGGCTCAAAAAGGTGCCATCGTTGGCAATCCTTGAATTCATGTCATTGTGCAGCACAGTAATGTTTCTTCCGTTGACGCCTCTTTCGGCAAGATGAGCATCATCCACGACCTTGCTCTTCGACCTGGACATGGTGCGTCGGCGAAGGCGTGCATCATGGACAATGTGCTGGAAGCGTTTCTCGAACCAGTACAGGCGAAGGATGACAACGAACGAGTTGATTGTGATCGGATTCGCCAACGAACAAATGACGTACAAGACCACCTGCTGGAACGTGTCTAGCTGATTGACATCGACGGTATTCAAACCTGCCTGCGTGCTTCCGCCGGCAGCAAAAGCCAATGCATCGATATATTTCAACTTGCCACGCCCTGGTCCGTATATCAGTATAGACCCGAGCAATGTGAGGCCGACAATCCAGAAGTCTGCAAGATTGGTGAGAAACAACAGTCGGAAACCAGCCATGCCCAGGGAGGAGAGGACGTACAATGGATGGATATAAAATTAAAGTGTGGGTTTTTAGATAGGAACGAAGGGCGTAAGGACTTGAGCTCCGTCAAGACGATATCCCGGAGAGACTCCATGCTGGGGATGATGCTCGATCAAACTTTTTCGAGACTGTGTGGAACTCGAGCCAGACGGTTTTGGACATGCGCTCGCCGATTTCCGTCCGGTTTGTGTTCGGTCCGGTTATTGGCTTCCAAACGAGCACCCGCAAAAATTTTCCCGTTGTCGGATCTGATGTGTTGTCCACTCACACCTGGCGAGTAAAAGTGTGCGGCTCCGTATCTCCTGTTCCGGAGCCCGTGGTGGGGTGAGAGGACAAAGATGGATTGGGACGATATATTGAAGAACACTGGAAAGATTGAAACTAATACCTGGTGTGCGCTCCCTCTCCCAGCAGTCCTTTCAACTCGACAAGGGAATGAAGTCGGGCGGCGGCCGATGCGAGTCGAGCTTGGTGCGCAAGAGACAGCGGCAAGCGGTGGATAGAAGGCCAAGCGAGGGCCCTCAGTTGTGCTGTCTTCTGTTCATTTTGGCCTAGACAAAAGGGAGGAAGGCAGACGCAAAGGAACAGAAGAGAGAGGTACTGCGTAGCCCCAGTGCTTGTCCTTGCGGTCTCTGGAAGACTCGAAGACCCAAAGAGCCGGCTCGGCAGAAGCGCGACCGATGGGTAGAGAAGACTGGTGATGCAATTGGTGCCAGTCAGCTGTTGTGATGTGTGCGAGAAGACCGAATTAGGATGAAAGAGGTCAGTCGACGGAAAAGGCGCGAGAGCTAAAGCCGATACGACAAGTTGCATTCAAGGGAGCGAATATGGCAGTCTGATTAATATTACGTATAGGCGTCTGGTAGCTCGGCGATCGCTCGCTAGCCCACGTGACCTACAGCATGGTAAGGTTTACAGAGCATCGTGTGGTTGACAAGGGGGTGAGGCGACCTCCGACAAGAGCTCTCCTAAACAATATGACGCACGGTTTTCTGAGAGCCAAAGTGCTTCTGATATTCCCCATAAATGTCTACGACAACTGGATGCCCGCAATCTGGCCAATCAACGCGCGGAGAGTCATACTATGTAACAAGACGACCCCCAAATGTGACCCCCAATATAAGAGTACATCTTATCCGAGGAGTGGACCAGCTTGCTCGAAGGCAGCAAATCTCAAGTACCATGTACAACTACTCGTAAACGGTCCCACCTGTCCGGCTCCCCGGTGCAGCCCCCATTCGAGTGCATTGTCAATCCCTGCTAGATGCACAAGCCATGTCAACAAACGCCGATACGAGCACGTTTGCTAATTTAATTGCTGTATAAATACTTCAAACAGTGCAATATGGGCTACTATGTAATTACAATATCGCCCGTATGCAGCGCTGCTGATGCATACCGTCCTTACTGCTGCTGCTCATCGATGCCGAAGAAGTCCGGACATAGAACGAAGTACCGCCAATAAGAGCATGGATTTCGGCATACACCTCATGGTCAGTGAGACACACGTGTCAGCAGCAAGCACATCGGAACTGCGCAGCGCCTGTGTGAAGCAAATAGGGGCTCCAGGGTGTAAGGTGTAATCTTCCTCCTGGAACCAGGCCTAAACGAGACCGGCCGTGTAATACGGAGTACTCGTATCTCACATCGGCGTCTCCTCTCAGCTCTGTTGCTTGGTTGTCAAATTTCCACTCTATTTAATGAACTCTCCTGAACACCCTCCTATGCAATTTCATAGCACAACGAGCTATCCTATGCTCCATCATATATGATACGTCGAATGGCACTGGCATTCTTCCTGACTTTTCCGATGCCATTACCGAGGTTTTCACAAAGAAAAAGAAAGCAGTATCGGGTTGGAGAGATGTTGCATACCGCCTCTACTCGTCCTCCTGCTGCCGCCGCCGGTCTTTTTCTCGCTGCAACTTTTTGAAGAAGGCATTGCTCTCCCCCTTCTTGCCTGCCTTCTTCAGCATCTTGTTCATCGACTTGTTCTGCTCGATGTATGCCATGTCCTGCCCACCGCTGAGCTCGCCCAGAGTGCCTGCAGTCCGCCGTGCTACGGGCATCCGCTTCATCGACCGGCCCTTGGTCTTCTCCCATAGGTCGTCGTCGTCCACCTTGTCCTCCATCAGCTTTTCCCGTTCCACCAACACCTCCTGGAGAAGCTCTCGCCGCTCGCGAGCCGTAGCAAATGCCAGCCCAGGAGTCTTTTCAATGTCTTGCAGCTGCGTAATCACCTTGAAGGCATATCCCTGATCCACGAGAAACGCCTGGCGCTTGGAGGAGTAGAACATCTCCTGCGTGTCCTTGGAGACCAGCGAATAAAAGAACGCGTTGAAGCCCTCGTCGTTACGACGCTTTGCTCGTAGGATGCGACCCAGCCTCTGTGCCTCCTGCCTTCGCGAGCCATAGTGGGAAGAGATCTGGATCAGACACGTAGCCTCCGGCAGATCAAGCGACGTGTCACCAATCTTGGACAAGAACAGCGTGTTGATGCTAGCGTTATGTTGGAAGTTCTCCAATATCCGAAGCCGCTCGCTCTGGCTCGTTGCACCATAGATACATGCCTTGCCAAGCTTGGTTGCGTACTTTGTCAGCGCGAACACGTCGTCCGAGAACACAATGATCTTGTCTCCGCGTGACTCGTGGTAGTTGATCAGGTATTGGCAAGCCTGGAACTTGCGCGGGTTCATAACGTAGAGCGCCTGTTTTGTCCGGCTGGACGACTTGAGGTACTCTTCGTAAAACTCCGTCGTCATCGGGCACCACACCTCCGCACACTGCACCCTCGCAATGTGGCCCTGTTGCGAGAGCTCCATCCAATTTGCCTCGTACAGTTTGGGACCAATCAGGAAGTTGAGATCCGAGATCTTGTCGTCTTCACGGAGCAGCGTCGCCGTCAGGCCCAGTTTCGAGTGCGTCTTGATATTCGACGTCACCTTTCGGAAGATGTTGGCTGGCACCACATGCACCTCGTCCAGCAGCATCATGCCCCATTCTCGCCCTTCCAGAAAGTCCATCATCTTCTTGGCGTCGTGCGACCGCTCACGTGTCTGCGTCACCATGGAATAGGTCGTCACGATAATGCCCGTGTTGCCCGTGAACATCGACTTATTGTCAGACGTGAAAACCGCAATGTCGTCGGGGTTGATGTTGGACCACTTCAGAAACTCTTGCCGCCATTGCACCACTGACATGGAGCTGGTGCACAGCACAATCACGCCTTTCTTGATGGTACAGGCCGCAGTGATCCCCACGAGCGTCTTGCCCGCACCGCATGGCAGCACGATGATACCGCTCTTTGCCCGGCCGTTACCGAACATCTTGCTCAGGCTCTTCTCCTGGTAGGGCCGAATTTGCGTGTTTGGTCGAAGGTCGATGTCCAGATTGGCATTCACCTCGTCGTTCCGGAAGTCGTATTCCTCGAGGACCGGGTAGCCCAAGTCGAGACACCGCTTCTGGACCACCTCGATGCCTTGGTCTCGCACCTCGAATGCGTGGACGGCGTCCTTATCGTCGTCATCCGCATCCTCCTCTTCGTTCAGCACCGCAAACATATCATCGCCAACAACACCACCAGCCCCAGGAGCACCGTCTCCTGCCGTCTCTTTCCCGCCGCCATCCGTGCCCTTTTCTGGGCCTCCTTTCTGTAAATCCTTCGCCTGCCGAACACCGGCCGCATTCTTTGTACCCGGGATCACAAGACCGTTCATCTTGGGGGCCATCGTCGTCGAGATCTCTTCGGTTTCGTGCACACGCAGCGGACCGATAACTGGGTCTTTGAGTAGCTTCTGCAGGATGGCTGGGTCGTTGCTTTCGACAAAGTATTTTGTGTTTTTGAGCACCAGCTTGACCTTTCCATAGCTGTCGGTAGTGCGGATGATAAATTCGCGAACACCGTCTGGCACTGGCGTTTTGAGGAACCGATTCAACGTGTTGATGATATCCAAAGGGTTCAAGCCGACCGACACGGCGGCGTATAGACTGTGCATCGTCAGGCGGTACTCGTGGAGAAATGTCGGCCGCGAGATAGGTTCGGCAATCGTGATCAGAAAGTCTTGGGCAGGCGCTGCCAGCGGATGGAAGCTCTCGAGTATGATGAAGCCGAGTTCCGGGTCCATCCATAAGGGCCGGTTGTGGTGGTCGGGCTTGAGTTGCAGGAACGAGAAGTCTCGGTTGCCAAAGAATCGAGAGGCGGCATCTAGATGGCTGGGACGACCTGTCGGGATGTTGTCAAGGCTGAATTTGTGCACAGCCTTATCAAGGTTCTCTTCTTCCGTCTCGCTGAGAGGATCGTCGTCGGAATACTGCCCCGAGCTGGCGACGCTGCGAGGCGTGCCAGGCCCAGGAGTTGCTGTGTCGGAGATCTTGCCACTCTTCGAGGCTACCTTCGCAGACCCCGACGGCGCCTTTCGTTTTGGTGCCATGGCTGCGATCTTGCTGTGGCAGCAGCCTCTCCTATTTTGGCGCTCACTTCCAGCTCTCCGCTTAGGCACCGGCCAGGTCAATCTTTACCAAGCAATCGTCAAGAGGCGTCCTCTAAAGGAAAAGCAAGTGGCCGAGAATGGGACTGCCGCTGTTGAGTTGAGGTTAAGAAGCTCGTTCTTGCCGAGTGGCGAGGCTGTCTTTGGCAAGCATTTGGCCGGATCGGCGAATTAATAGTGCGTTATGCGAAGTACTTCGCTTGCAAGTGCGTCTTTCTGACATGGGACACCCTTCCTGCACACTCTACATAGTAGAAACAGTGACGGCAAAGTCACACCGTACCAAAATATGATGTGCTTTACACCAGTTTTCAGAGGCTTGCTTTGTGACTATCCTGGCCATGAAATCTGGTTCCGGAAATACACTCAGAGCTCTCTCTATCGCGCCTAGAAGGTCCCACAATAATATATCTATAAAAATGCTACGCGACGTGTTTGCGGTATCTACCGTTATTAATAAAACTACCAATTAGTCATGTGCTCTGTGACCCCGCAACATTTACAGTTTGTATTCTAACGTGCCTTATGACAGAAGGTACTAAATTCTTCTTCCAATCAGTCCCGCCAGCAACGTGTACTCTCGATTGTTGAAGCATCGACTATGTGGTATGGCTTGACACTTGAACCGCAAGCTGACAAGCAACTGACTCCGGGGCTTCTCTCAGTAAACACGTACTCAACGCTCAGGTCTCCATCCGGTCACCCTGCTGTTCGTGGACTCCCCAGCTCTTTCTCTGGCAGTTGATATGCCGGTTGTAGAAGAGACAGACGTGGCTAACGTGTTTAATACGCAAAACTAGGCCACAAATGGTTCGACTGCGTTGAGTGTCATCGGGAGCAGGAGGACCACCCGCTGATGCAACGGTTCGAGATGGTCTTCGCTTGCAAGAAGTGCAAGAAATGCTTCCGCAAAGACGCCCGCGAATTTGAAGATTCTGACGAGTACTGCCCGCACTGTGACAACCACTACGTCCTCGACGCGTTGACACCGAAAGCAGCAATAACGGTGGAGAGCGGTGATGTGCGTGTCGACAACCGCATGATCAAGGACGACCGTGTCAAAACCCAGCAAAGCCGCAACATTTTCGACCCAGACCTAGATGCCGACAAGCTTGGATAAGAGGTCGAGACGGCACGGTAGGAAGGAAATGCAACCAGGCGCCTGGACTGCTCGGGCCATCTTATACGGGGCCGCGTTGTATATACACCAAAACAGAGCATGATAGAACATGATAGAATGATTATCGCAAGGCGTTTCATGACATTTTTTTGGCGGAAATAAAACAAATGATATACGATTACATGCTTGCGTGACTGTTGTCTGTGAGCTGGAAAGAGTGTTCAGGGGTCTATGTCTTTCACTACCACCCCTTAATTTCAAGTCAATCCGGTCACAGAAAGGCGCCCAAGGCCCATTCGTCTATGCATCCTCCGCATCTGCCGCCCCTCGCGTGAGAATAGCTGCACTTCCTGTACCCGGGGTCCGACCAGACTTCTTCTTAGCGGCCTCCTCCTGCTTCTCCTGTTCGATGTTCTTGACGAAGTTCTCAATGTCTTCGACGGGAAGCAGCTCCATTTCCTTGCCAGGGGCCATGATGGCTATTTCAATGTTCTTTGCACCAGTCTGCACCACCTCTAGCAGAGACTTGATAGCCAGCTGAATCGTCTGCTCACGGTCCATGTCCTCCTTGTAGTTACGTTCGAGGAACTCGCGCACCGTCTTGCTCGACCGGCCGATAGCATTTGCCCTCCTAGTAGACGTCAGCAGGCAGGTCACAGAACCAGTCGTTACGAAACCGCACAGACAAAAGGGATGAGTGCTCACCATGCAGAGTAGATGCCAGACGGCTCCGTCTGGTAGAGGCGTGGCACGGTGCTTCCCTTGTCGAAGCCAACAATGAGCGTGCTAATGCCGAATGGCCGCACACCGCCGCTCTGTGTGTACCGCTGCTGAACACCGGCAATGTACTTGGTGATGTACTCGATGGTGACGGGGTCCTCGACAGTAAGGCGGTGCGACTGTGCCTCTAACCGGGCCTTGTCGAGCAGGATACGTGCATCGGCGTTGAGGCCGGCAAAGGCCAGGCAAGCGTGCCTATCGAGCAGGCCAATCTTGGATGGCGTAATGCGGGTGTCTTGCAGCTTCATAGCGGACCGTTTCTCGCAGCCGAGCACAACAACATCGCTGCCCTTGACGCCGACAGCGCACGTTCCTACCATGGGTGTCAGTCAGTGGCCGCACTTCTCTCCTGGAGTATATTTGCTCTCCGGCTCCGGAACACTCCATACCCCTCTTTACTGCCTCTCCGGCGTATTCGACCTGGAACACATGTCCATCGGGACTATACGACTAAGTTAGACGGACCTAGACGGATATCGAACGGGACCAGGAACAATGGGAGTGCTGCGGCAATGCTGCACGAACCTGAACACTAGAAGTAGAGAGCAAGGTCAGTATGCGTCGCATAGGCATGTGCAGAGGTAGTGTATACGAATGGAACGCAGTGAGCAGAGTAGCTTACCAGACAGAGCTCTGTCGTATCCCGAAGCCATGGTTGCTGAGGGGGTATCGAAACGTGAGGGACAGAGGCTGGGACAAAATGAGGCGACTGCGACAACGGTTGAGGAGTATCCGGGGTAGCGCAAATGATCGTTGTTGGCTTTTCCGCAGAGGGCGTTGATGCGAAAGGCGAAATGAACCTGAACCCGGCTTTTCGGTTGCGCGTTTGGGAGCAGAGTTGCTTCGCAACCACTAACGCATCCAGGCTGCAAAAGCTGTGACGAAGCTGTAGCGGAACGCCTAGTGTGATTGGTTAGCTGGAACCCCCCTTGGGCAACGCCTCATCAACCACGTGACCCCAACGTGCTCTAAGTCAACTGGCCCGGTTACCGCCTGTAAGGAGATACAGAACGGGCGTAACACGATCCCGAACCGACATCGAGAATTTCCTCTGCTCAGTGACTTTAGGCCACATTTTGTCACTCTTTTCCATATTGGTATCCATTCCTAGTCCATACTAGAATTATCAGGCGACCTTCACCTCCATCAGCGACTGCAACACCCGTGTCATCCACGGATATTGCGATTGGCCAGGTACGCTTACAGATAAAGGTTATAGATGAGGTTATAGTTGACAGGTCAGATAGGTATAAGAATAATAACTAGAAGCGCATCATTTTCTGACTGCTTTCGGAGCCACTTCATGCCAAGGCTGCCGGGCGGCTTGATAAATAGTGTACTGAGGTGGCAACCCTGAGGTTTCAAGAATGTTTTTTTTCGTAGTGCTGTGTGCTGCTCTGGTTACGAATATGGCTGGTGGAAGCTGTTGTTATCTTCACAATTCCCTAAGGGAGAGAATGAGGCATAGATACCTCAAGGCTAGCCATGATAGTATGATCAAATAGCCAAGCTTTTACCTTTTCTGTTGCTCTGGTCTTGAAAATCCTAAGTACACGCAGCTCGATTTTGAGTTGTTATTTTTATGGACTTAATTTCGCATAGACTCTCTATCTCCTCTATGTCTGCTTGACTTCTCATGACCGAAGGATCTGAGAAATCTTATTCCTCACGCCTTTTCCCTTCTTAACCTTCTAATTGACCCCTTGGCTCACTTAAGGGTTGCGTTCCGCTACAGCGGCTTCCTTCATTTTCCCAGCCTTGTTGCTAGTCTTTTTACCAGACTTTCTGCTGTCCTTGTTGCCATCCTGGACCGGGAGAATAAATTTGCGGTGGTACTAAAACCGCTTCTTCTTATCCTCCTCGGGAAGAGGTTGGGCAGCGTCATCGCCTTGTCCTCCTTCCTCTTCTTCCCCATCCTGTTCTTCCTCATCCACGTCGTGCATGGCTTGTAGCATCCGAGCTACTTCTTTCCGGCACTTGGATGCCAGGGTCGCTCGAATCCCCATGTCATCATCGGGAGGAGTCTCACGCAGGTCATCCACAAAGTCTGCTGCGCCCGGGATGCACGCCATCCACACGGCAAGCCATTGCAGCTTGAGGAGGTCTCCATTTTCTTTGAGTCCTCCTTTGCAGCTCGAAGATCGAACCGATACCCCTAGATGGCCAAGGGGCATGACATTCGTACCATTGCCATCGCCTCCGCCTCTATTGCCAGCATGCACGTCTCCGTCAATCTCTTGTCGAACCGTGAGATGAGCTCGCCGATCGGCTTGAGTCCGCAGATGGCCCGATCCCAATACCAATGAAGTTGACGATTGAGAGAGACCATATTAAACGGCTTATCAGAGCAAGACAGTATGGGCTCCGACGTGGGCGGACGGCGTTCCACAAGCAATTTTTTTGACTGCGGTGAATAGCTGGGGATGGGTTTTGAGCAAAAAGCTGCGTAGTGCCACCCCCGTATTTTGGAAGTGAGTATACGACTTGATCACTGCGAACGGGATGATATGCGCCACCTCTGGCTCTGATGACTTGGTGACGGCGCACACACTGTTGTCTCTGGCGAGGGCCTTTTTTTTCAATCCAGTTAATCCCGTTCAATTGAATGCGCTTGTCGGATGGCGGAAGATGAGGAAATGCATAAAAGATTTTAACTTACAATTACTGCCTCTTTACGCTGTCTTCGCTTCTCCCCCTGCGATGACGAGGTTGGGTTACTGTTCACTAGTGTTTGTAGCCACTGAATGTTTCATTTATATTCCGTGAAGTATGCCGGCATGTTTTCCCGATATAATTTCCAAAGGCAAAACTATTCTCTGATAGTGCCTCTATCTTTATGAAAACTCTCTTTGCTCTCTCATAGACTCGAATCGACCAGTTTACCGTCGTGGAGTTGTCATGGGCGTGTACGACGTGGACTGGGCTTATAACTGTAAAACTCCCGAAAACCACTGCACCAGTGGTAAAAGGGAGATCCGTGCTTACCAACGTAGTAAACAGGGTATATAATAGTGCTTTACTTTTAACATGAGCTAGTAAGGGAGGGTGTTGTGGGGGAACGGGAAGGTCTTGTGTAGAAGAATGATGGTCTGTAGGAAATAAAAATGTTCACCTTCAACAACGTAGGTCTGAAAAAAGTTTTCTAAGGTGGGAAACGCTCCATGTTAATGAGCTAAATACAACCTTAAATACCGACCTTCACTCCTTACTGTAAATCACGGTAAATCTGGATGCGTCAGTTTTGGATTCTAATGACGGCAATCCCTCAAACCCTTGAATGTGGAAGCCTCACGCCTGCTTCGCAAGGTCGGGGTCTGACTCCTGTCGAAAGAAGTAGCCTTTCCACTTTCTTCTTAGCAAACTTGAAAAGTGAACCCCGGACCCAAATCAAGGCAAGTGTGAATCGAAAACAGTACATTATGCCCTGGTCGAAACCCATTCAAAGAAACCACCGAGACCACAATGCTCCTGCCTCCTCAAGAGGAAAACCTCTCTTCAATAAACCCTGGTGGGAACTGGGGAAGGTTCCTCCCGCTTTCTAAATGAGCTCAAACCCAGATCTGAACTTTCGAGAGAGACCCTTAACGAAAGATGTTCGAAGACTGGACCATCTCACTTTGAGGGGAAAAGACGACCGACTGGAAGAGGCCCTGAGTACTCCCCAAAACCTCACCTCTCTTGTCCTGATTCCCTCCTGAAACCAGTAAGGTAAGTATGATACTAAAACCGGATATTGGTAACCCCATAATCCTTGAGTAGGGCAGTTAGCGCACTTCCGGGCCTGCGCAACCGCGCCGCTTGCGGGCAGACGTAGCATTTATTAAGGTGTCCTGTACTGTGCCCTTGCTCTGTCAGGGACCAATTTTAGGCCTCTAAAGTCTGGCAAGACGATGTAGGGCTTTGTGACTGAGCAAGCTGAGCCGAGGTGAGCCGAACCTGAGTCGAGCCTGAACAGCCCCGAATTTGTCAAGAGCAACAGCGGCGATGCGTTACATAAGCAAGTGGGCCTCGTGGCGCCGAGATTAGAACAGAAAAATTATCTAGTTATAGGGGGCCGTCTACGGAGTACCTCGACCGGGTTTCCGGTGCCGGCTTCGCTCTCCTCACCCCAAAGGCGAGATCTTGGATTTGGACTGTGTGGTCAGTTGGGAGCGTTCATTTTGTGATTGTCCATTCAAAGACACGACATGGCATCTAGACAGCAGCTTCGAACGGTACTGCGAAGGGTCTCTGCGCCCGTCGTCAGAAGACCCAGTGCGTACCGTCAAGTAGTAGGAGCGGCGGTGCCTGCGGTGCGGACTCTGTCGACGACGGCTGCTCTGTCATGGGGAGAGACGCAGCCTCGCCGTTCGGACATTACGCACACGTCTGAGCGGTACCCGGGTCTGGAGCGCGATGCGCGGTTTGGGCGCATCACCAAGGAGCACGTTGCGTTCTTCAAGGAGCTGCTGGGCGAGAACGCGGTGATCGACGCGGTGACAAACCCGGCGCTGCAGGACGAGGTCGAGGCGTTCAACGGCGACTGGATGCGCAAGTACCGCGGGCACGGGCAGCTGGTGCTGCGGCCGGGGTCGACGGCCGAGGTCAGCCGGATCCTCAAGTTCTGCAACGACGAGCGGCTGGCGGTGGTGCCGCAGGGCGGCAACACGGGCCTCGTGGGCGGGTCGGTGCCGGTGTTTGACGAGATCGTGCTGAGCATGGGCCGGATGCAGGCGATCCGGTCGTTTGACGAGGTGAGCGGCACGCTCGTGGCGGACGCGGGCTGCGTGCTCGAGGTCGTGGACAACTACCTGGCCGAGCGCGGCTACCTGTTCCCGCTGGACCTGGGCGCCAAGGGGTCGTGCCACATCGGCGGCAACATCTCGACCAACGCGGGCGGGCTGCGGCTGCTGCGGTACGGCAGCCTGCACGGCAGCGTGCTCGGCCTGGAGGTGGTGCTGCCGGACGGCACGGTGCTGGAGGACCTGAGCAGGCTGCGCAAGAACAACACGGGCTACGACCTGAAGCAGCTGTTCATCGGGGCCGAGGGCACGCTGGGCGTGGTGACGGGCGTGTCGATCCAGTGCCCGCAGCGGCCGCAGGCCGTGAACGTGGCCTTTCTGGGGCTGTCGTCGTACGAAAAGGTGCAGCAGGCGTTCCGCAAGGCCAAGTCGGAGCTGTCGGAGATCCTGTCGGCCTTTGAGCTCATGGACGCGGGCAGCCAGCAGATTTTGCGCACGGTGCGGCCCGAGAAGCGGCGGCCGCTCGAGGGCGAGCACGCGTTCTACTGTCTGATCGAGACGAGCGGCTCCAACGCCGAGCACGACATGGCCAAGCTCGAGGCGTTCCTGGAGGACGTCCTGGGCGAGGAGATTGTCGAGGACGGCGTCCTGGCGCAGGACGAGACCCAGGTGAAGGAGCTGTGGACGTGGCGCGAGGGCATCACCGAGTGCCTGGGCCACCTCGGCGGCGTGTACAAGTACGACCTGTCCATCCCGCTGGCAGAGCTGTACCAGCTGGTGGACGACACGCGCACGCAGCTCGAGGTGGCAGGCCTCATCGGCGACACCGACGCGTTTCCGGCCGCGCAGGTGGTCGGCTACGGCCACATGGGCGACCAGAACCTGCATCTCAACATTGCCGTGCGCGGATACGACAAGAAGGTCGAAAAGGCCCTCGAGCCGTTTGTCTACGAATGGGTCTCGAAGCGGCAGGGCAGCATCAGTGCCGAGCACGGCCTGGGGCTGGCGAAGAAGAAGTACATTGGGTACAGCCGCAATGCGACGACGATCGGGCTGATGAAGCAGATCAAGAACACCTATGACCCGGTGAGTGGCCTGCTCTGCCTCCCCCAGACTGTGTTGCCGTTCCCCGCTAACTGATCCAGAACGGCATTCTGAACCCATACAAGTACATCTAAAAGTAGGCAGCGATCACAAAAGGAAAAGCAGGAACACGAGACTCTGTTCAGAAATCTGCAATGTAGAAACGCGAAGAGAGAGAGAGCATGTGAAGGGGTTTTTACACTCTCGAGAGTAGACACCTGTCATCGAATGCTTCGTGTACTCCGTACAGCCACGGAACAGCCCTCAGCACACCGCAAGGTGGCACTTGTCGTCGCACTAGACGCCCCGGGGAAAAGATAGTTTTATCCCGCACTGAACGGTACTGCTCGCGGCAGTTTCTCCGAGCAAAATAACGGGCCCCGACTGGCAGAAAAAAGGGCGCGTTTCAGTGGCTTTGGGCGGTGAGACAGCTCCGCAAAACGAAGCGGCATTTCCCTAACCTCTCCGACTACCGACATTTCAGAGCCGAGTGAAAAAACACGCGCTTTCCTCTCTGGACTCACCTCTCGAACATCTGTTGCCGTTTCTCGAGCAGCTCAGGCGAAACCCATCGTTGCCATCATGTTCAAATTCGGTCGCAGCCGAGCTGTGGCTTCGGCCCTTTCTGCCGTCAGGGTATGTCGTGTTCTGTCCTGTTTGTCCCCGTCGAGCCACTCGTCTCCAGTCGTCCCAAGCTATACCCCGCGTTTTCGTTGGAGAACGAGAGGCCCCAAAAAGGGCGCATAGAGGCCGGCCTTGCAACTGACGATCGCGCGTCCACAGCCCACGTCCATTGCCCGTCTTCCGGGCCTCGCCCAGCAGCGGAGAGCCCTCAGCATTCACGAGTATCTGTCTGCGGATCTGATGCGCAAGGTACGATACGGCCCCGTCTTCCCCACAAAATGAGAGGTGCACCCGAGCATTCCGGGCGTGGCGTGCTTTGGGGACCCGGACAGCTGACGGTGGTCTCTGCGTGCAGTATGGCATCCAGGTTCCCGACGGAGCAGTGGCGCGCACCGGGGCTGAGGCCGAGGAGGTGGCCAAGACGATCAGCACCGGCGACCTGGTCATCAAGGCGCAGGTGCTGGCGGGCGGCCGCGGCAAGGGCTCGTTTGACAACGGGCTCAAGGGTGGCGTGCGGGTGATCTACTCGCCGACCGAGGCCAAGATGTTTGCGGAGCAGATGATCGGGCACAAGCTGGTGACGAAGCAGACGGGCGCCGGCGGGCGCATGTGCAACGCGGTGTACATCTGCGAGCGCAAGTTTGCGCGGCGCGAGTTCTACCTGGCCATCCTGATGGACCGGGCGACGCAGAAGCCGGTGATCGTGTCGTCGTCGCAGGGCGGCATGGACATTGAGACGGTGGCCAAGGAGAACCCCGAGGCCATCAACACGACGTACATTGACATCGAGACGGGCGTGACGGACGAGATCGCGCGCGACATTGCCGTCAAGCTGGGCTTCAGCGAGCAGTGCGTCGAGGAGGCCCGGGACACGATCCAGAAGCTGTACCAGATCTTCAACGAGAAGGACGCCACGCAGATCGAGATCAACCCGCTGTCCGAGACGTCCGACCACAAGGTCATGTGCATGGACGCCAAGTTCAACTTTGACGACAACGCCGCCTACCGCCAGGAGGGCGTCTTCGAGTGGCGTGACACCAGCCAGGAGGACGCCGAGGAGGTGCGGGCCGCCAAGTCCGGCCTCAACTTTATCAAGCTGGACGGCGACATTGGCTGCCTCGTCAACGGCGCCGGCCTGGCCATGGCCACCATGGACATTATCAAGCTGAACGGCGGCAACCCGGCCAACTTCCTCGACGTCGGCGGCGGCGCCACCCCGGCCGCCATCAAGGAGGCCTTTGAGCTCATCACCAGCGAGCAGAACGTCACCGCCGTCTTTGTCAACATCTTCGGCGGCATCGTGCGCTGCGACGCCATCGCCCACGGCCTGATCAAGACGGTCGAGACGCTGAACCTGCGCATCCCCATCATCACCCGTCTGCAGGGCACCAACGTCGAGCAGGCACACCAGATCATCAACGAGTCCGGCCTCAAGATCTTCTCCATCGACGACCTGCAGAGCGCTGCCGAAAAGGCCGTGCAGCTGTCCAAGGTCGTGAAGATGGGTGAGTTTTACCTTCTCCCCCGTTCCCGCTGACGCAGCTGTTGTTTCTGTTCCCAGCGCTGACCACAACCCGGCCCAGCTCGTGACATTGATGTCGGCGTCGAGTTTACTCTGGGCATCTAGACGGCAGTCTTGCACACAACAAGGAGGTCGGATCTGGGACCGTAATATAGGACGCAATGCAGCGGTGTGGGGCTCTGGCATTTGACCTCCAGTGTTTTTTGTAACTCTTTTGTCAGCTTCCTTATTTGCATGTCGAGTTGTGTCTTGTCTCACCCAGGCAAGGGGCCTCTTACACTCTCCACGCTGAGGGGAAGAACTGGCTTTTGACCGGTGTGCAACAGAGTCGTTCCGATGATGAATACAACAAGCTTTTCTGTTTTTGATCGTACATGTTATGCACGATTGCGCGCAAGGCGGAAAGACGGCGGAAAGGACTGCGGAAGCAGAAAGACTCCGGAGCAGGATGCACTATTTGGCGATGTACTGGGAAAAACAGGGACGGACCCGCTGTTGGGTTGGTGTGCAGGCTGCACCAGATGGGGTTTCATCACCTCTGCGGTCCAATACCAGACGAGTGCGGCCACATGGTAGGCGGGCAAAGCCGTGGACGAGCCGCCGTTCCATTCGCCAGCTTTACGACATTGGTTGCTTCAAAGAAAGAAGCCATGGACAGTCTGGTTCTAGGTCTCGACAGAACGAGAATGGAGGGGCCGGGGCTATGCTACGAAAGGACCTAGAAGGGGGAGGCAGGAACGGAGGCAAGGAGCAGGGGAAGAACCAAAGGTGGAGCAGGGGACAGAACCCGAAAAGGAAAGACCCGAAAACAAATGGCCCAAAATGGAAAGAGGAGAGGAGGGAAGAAGGAAGAGAACCAAAACAGACATGTTGGCACGCCGGCCGAGCCAGACAGTCTCGCTGCGGCACCAGCGACGGGCGACGCGGCCCACCAGCCAGCCATGACGCAACAGTCGAGCCGTGCAGCGACGAAGCGGTGCAGCGTCCCGGATGAGGCCCGTCTCTCGGCCTTCGCCTGTTCTGCGCCCAACGTGGGACAGCAGACCGGCGAGCAGGAACAGTGGGCTGGCGGCTCCAGCCAATGGGAAGCTGCAAAATCGAGGTGGGGAAGACACTAATACTGAAAGGATTCGGGCGATTTGCTCAGATCAGCCCCAACCTCCCTTGTCGTCTGCAGCCCTACGAGCGTGGCTGGCCCGTCCACGTTGGCATTGTGCCTTGCTCTCTACCGGTGTATCGGCTAAGCCCATCCTTCCATTCACCTGCTCCATCCTTCCAGAAGGCAGAAGGCAAATGGTCTCTCGGCATCCTGTCAACTCCCTGTCCCCCCCCCCCCCCTTTTTTTTTTCCATCCCCCTTTTCCCTCCACTCCCCTAGCCCTACGGTAGGATGCTGCTGCTCCTGGTCGTCCTACTCGCCGTCCAAAGTCCTCAACCCTCTCCTCGCCTGTTCTCGCTTCCTTCCTGTGGAAAAATATGCCCACCGTATCATTTCCGCTCCGGCCCGGCCGTCCAGTCACGACGTCCTGGGAGCTTGCCCTCTCCTTTCCCCTTCCCTGTCCCCTCGCAGGCACGCCGACCGTCGTCAGCCGGGCACCGCAAAGCAAGGCAGCATGAGTGCAGACCCACTGCAGAGGAGCACATCCGAAAAGCCTTGTGGCAGCTGACGCTAATGGTCTCGGTTGCCCCCCTTTTTACGCTCTTCGTCCTTCTGCTGCGGGTACAGCCATCCGTTCGCTGCCCTCTGTGGGTTCTGGACGTTCTGGGGGTTATGGGGATTAGGGGGGGGGCTCTTGGGGATCCAGACGCACATGCGCACTCCTGCACACTCCATTTTACCGTCTCCTACGGGCAGGCCTGCAGCAGGCTGAACGCCATGCCCGCCTTCTGTCCCAAACGGAATGCGCTAGAACACATGGCCATCCGCCAGAACTGGGCACAGTTTGTTCAACGATATTTTCTGGCGTCAAGGTGGGTTGGACGCCGGGGCTGTTCCTCGCTCTGCCTCTGCTCCATCCTTGCATCCGTAGCGTGTCCCAGGAGGATGCGATTCCTCCCCGGAAACAGCTCGTGCTGCTGCAGAGTCTGAGCTCGGAACACCTCGTCGTCACGCAAGTGTCCGCGACGAGGATCGACTGCCGTATGAGCGTGTGGGCTGTTAGTGTTGGTGTGTTGCTCCTTCGGATTCCGTCCCTTTGCATCAGCCCCGTCCCCATTTGTCCAGCTTGTCCAGCTCTGGATGGCCTTGCCCCATTCCACAACTCGCAGAGGACAATACCGCCTGCTTAGCAACTCTATGTCTGCAGCAGTGGTGGGCAACAGGACGAATCCTGGCTTCCTCTGGGATCGATTGCTGGGCATCAATTTTAAATCCTTATCTCTCCACCTCCCTCTGGTCTCAGCCCGTCTCTCTTATTGGCAGCCCGTGACAACCCGCAGAATCCACGGCCTTGTTTCCGATCCTTCGGTGTTGCCATAGCTGGGCTTCACAGCAGACTCGGTATTCTACTTTCTTTTTCACCAATCTCGTGTCTCATTATCCCATACCTGTCGCTTGCGGCCCCGGCTTACAGACTATTTCCCATACTTTGGTGTAGAAAAAGAAATGTACGGCTGAGCAATCCTTGACCTGAGCGAGAGAATTCTGTTATAAAAGGCGTTTTTCCCTGCCTTGCCCTGTTCTTTTTTGGATAACCATGCTACTGCCTTCTGACCTAGACTCATTTCCTTCCACAGCAACCCATCTCATCCTCTCAAATTCCTTCCTGACAAAAGCGCTTCACGGAGACAGAACACAGCGCTCGGAGAAGGGTCTCATTTCAAGTATCGATTCTAGCAATGGTTGGCGTTCCTGGAAAGTTCAAGGGTTGCGAAACCTGCAGGCTGCGGAGAGTAAAGGTGTGTATTTGAAAAAAAAAAATCCAACAGGGAAAAAACAACTCTAGCCAGTTTCCAATTTACCTCCCCCTCGATTTCTAACCGCTCAGTGTGACAACACCCGTCCGTTTTGCAAGAGGTGCATCGACACCGGCAGAAGCTGCGCCGGCTACGGGCGAGAAACAGTGTTCATCATCGGAACGCCCGAGGATGGTGGCCGCTGCTCGTCCCACCCGCCACGAGTGATCAAGTCGAAGAAGGGCTCCAGCAGCAGCCAGCGCAAGGGTTCTGCGACCAGCACGACATCCAGCCCAGGATCCCTGCCGGTGTCACCTTCGTCTTCGAAACTGGGAGAATCATCTCAGCAGACGGCCTCCTCGGCTCCTCCTTTCGCCGCCTATGAGCAGCACGGCCTGGTGCCTGTGCAGCCCCTCCGCCCGGCTTGGGATGATATCATCACGCTGCTAAGCGGGGGAATGATGTACACCACCTCGATTGCCGCCCTCGACACACGTGTCCACTCCCTCGTTCGACAAATGGATATCGAAGCTCCTGGCCCCAGCAATGCGTTTGTCTTCACGTCCTTTCCACAGTATTTCCCAGCGGACGTCCGGCCAACGTTGCATGGGATCGACTTCCAGCTGCACTCACAGTGTATGGCGCACCTGGCGTCGCCTGTTGCCATTGGGGGGGGCGTGGACTTTGGATCCAACCCGACGGCAACAGACAATATCTGCTTGCTTCTCTATGAGGTAAGCAGACAACAATCGGCGGGAGATGGGATAGGAAAGACGGAAATGAACTAGAAGGGAAAGAGCGAAAGAGGAAGGAAATAAGGAGCCAAACGGAAGGAGCGAGCGGAAGAGAGTTTAGCGGAGAGCACTGGTTCTGACTTGGCAGCACAATTCTTCTATTTCGACAAGCACATCGTCTATCTGGGACGAGCTGGCGACACAGTTACCCAGCATTCAGCACCAGGGACCAAGCCAGTTTACGACGTTCCCGGCCCATCACTTTTTTGTCCGCGTGTATCGACCGACAGCAGTACGTGTCTTGCCCACAGCCCATGTTCATTTGCACCTGGTGAGCAACGTTTGGCCGACAAAACTAACTTTCCTTGTCTGTCTCTAGATATTCTCTGCCTTGATCAACCGTACGGCCACCTTCCTCTCCAATCCCGAATGGAGAGACGGGCCGTGGGAAGTGCACCCCAAAGCATGGCTCGACCAGCTCCTGGATGTTGTAGCACGTGTTCCTGACATCCTCGGCCGGACCGACCAGATCATACCGCTCGATCCGACCATGGCACGACGCATGATGGCCCAGGATCTGTTGGGAACTTGCCTCCACGTCGAACAATCTCTGCACCAGTGGTACCACGCGCTGCAAGAGGCCGGGGTCGGAAACAGCGGTGGCGGGCCAAACTTCTGGATAGAAACCCCCGGGGCCACAGAGGCTCAGATGCCCTTTGCAGACACGTTTGGCTTTCGCGACTCCAATACGGCCCTCATGTTTGTGACCTACTGGACCACGCTGGTGCTGCTCTACCCGTGCATCGAAAATCTCTACGCGGCCATCTTTCAGGGGGTGCTCGACGCCTTCCCCTCGACATTTCCCAATTTGCCCCCCAACCTACACATTCTAGATCCCGCCAAGTACAGTGCCAACAAGGTCATGGATATTTCGGCCAGCGTGTGCCGCAGCCTGGACTCTGCTCTAGTTTCCACTGTGCAACCAGATCTGTTGACAGCACCACTCCTTATCGTGGAGGCATTCTACCGGGACATCAATGTCGCATCTGGCAACGGCGCCTTGGAGTTAATATGGTGCAGCGCCTTTCGGGGCCGTCTTTCCAGCAGGGGCCAAGATATCGCGAACATGGTGCAGAGCAGGCAGTGGATAGACGTCGCACAGTATTAGAGGAGGCTTAGTTGATGACAACACGAAACCTTCACGCACACATTGCCATTTCCCTTTTTCACTGAAAATGTGTTGCCCTTCTTGTGTCCGTCCTGTTTCTTAGAAAGCAAGCCTTTCGCCTCGCTCCATTTTTGCTCGCTTATTCCGTGACTATTATTTTGAATTGCCCCCTCTCAGTCCCCATTGCTTATTCCGCGTTCCTTTCGATTCAATATTCCACTCGATAATTCTGACCGTCTCAATACTTTCTAGTACCGTAAATGCTTTGATTGAATAGATGGCAGCAATCTCGTGGAAACTTAGGTCGGTTACGAGACAAAAAAGACAGGACGAAACTCGAAAACGAGACAAGCTCTCGCCAGCGATGGCCGACGAACACTTACCGCAAGACAACACTCCTGGTCCTTCTTCGGAAGACCGAAATCAGCCAGACGAGCCTGAGTATGAATTCGTATCGTCCAAAAGCGCTGGATTTCCCCCGGCATCTAAGGAACAAGAACCAGTTCCCGGGGACCAAAGTCCTTCATCTGCGCGCAGCTGGGCGCGGCCTTTTCTTGCCACAATAATAAACTTGACGACCGCACAGATTCGGTACATAGCTCCTCCGACCTTGCCATCCTGGAGCCGATGGATGAAGCGGAGGAGGTCAAAACAGCAGGCGAAAACTGCAAGGGACAGCAACGGCGTCTTGGTAAATCTCACCGGGTCAAATTACATTCCCCAAGCCGGTGATAACAGTCGTAAGGCCAAGTTTCAAGAGAGCCCTCTTATTTTGATCAATGGCAGCATCGTCGTGGGAAAATCAGCCATAGCCCGCGATATGGCTTACATACTGGCGAACAAATACCAGTCCCGCACAGCAAAGTGTGGCAAACGAATCGTGCCGCCGCCTGGGGGACCGGTGGAGGCTTACAACGGCCGCATTGTGGTGCTTCACATGAACGAAATGTATCACGCTACATACAACACAACCCCCAAACCAGAAGGCACAGGTAAAGCAAGAAATGCTGCGTTCAAGCCCAGTACAAACAAGGGCATCGAGCACTGTGATTTATGGCCTGGCACCGAGACCAGTACTGTCACGAAGCAGATGCAGGAGGTTCGCAATAAGGCACTTCTTGATTTTGTGATATCCGAGGAGCAGGAGAATAAGACCGTCATCATTACCGATTGCTTGTCCTACTCGAAGGAGAGTGCTGAATCGGTCCAGGAATACAGAATCGCTGCCCGCGTTACGGGTCGGCCATTTGTGCACATCTATCTGACGTGCTCCTTGGACGAGCACATTCAGCGGCTTGATCACCGGGCAACGGTTAGAGTTTGTCTTCCAAAGTCTGACGAGAAAAAAAAACGAAAGAAAAATGACAAGGGAAAGGGCAAGGAGAAAGCAGAAGTGGGGGAGCTGTGCGAGAAGTTTTCCACCGAGTTACTAGAAAAGCTGCGGCAGGATATCCGGGCAATGGACGTCGAGGAGAGCAAGTGGCTGCCAGTCATATTTCCAGCTAAGAGCCGCACACCACGCGTGGGTTCGTCTTCCGCTACGAGTCGCAAGTCTCAGTTCAGGGGGCACCTTATCGACACGACGTTCATGTCGGCATTCGAAACGGCTTCATCGATCGCCAGCCTCGTGGAGGACATACGGCATGGCATAAAGTCCTACGACATGGAGGATACTGAAATTAGCAATGACGAGGGTGAGAACGCCAGTGCTTATTATGGCGGTACAAGGGCCGCCTCTATGGGGGTATGAAGGGCTACACTACGGAGCACATACTTTGGATTGCTGCAGCTTTTGGAATGCATTGGCGAACGGGAAACAAAGCGCCGGGTTGCTACTTTACAACGACACGTGCTTTCACATAGAGCGGACAGCTAGAAACTTTCTTGGCTTAGCTGTTTTGCCCCTTTTTGGAGCATAGACAGACAAAGCTTAGAAGTATTCCTTGTAATAGGAATATTAGTGAGAAGGATCAAACATATGTTTGATGATGCAGCCCACGTCAGAGGTTTCTATAATTCAGCCTCGTCCACAATCATGCGTGCGATCGTCGGACACACCCATGCAATACAGCCAAGCACGCGACAAGAGGACACAGAGGCCACATGGACGCCATGGGCCAGATGGGCCAGATGGGCTGACAGGCAAGGAACAGCGACGACGACGACTGCAGGGGCGGCGATGGCGCAGCCTGCCATCCCCAATGATGGCGACTGGGACTGATCCACTCTGCAAAAAGCATATGAGAAACCTGTACTTTGTACGTCGTATGCGAGACGGCATCTTACGAACGCCGACGGTAATAAGAGAGAGCAATCTGCCCCTCTCCGGGCCTGGCTCGTCAGGATGTGGTCGAGGACGAACAGGCTGGCCCCGGCATTGTCGATTGCTGGTGCTCGTGGAGCGGTTTCGTGCATCTGCTCTCCTCGTGCTCGTCGTCGTCTCTGGCCCTTTTCCTCTTCGTTTTCGCATCGGTTTTGCACCAGAGCTCGACTCGACACCTCGCCGGCTCGTGCTATTTATAATAGGCGAACCCCGCTCGAGCCGGCGCTAACCCACCGCTAAAGCGGCGAGATTCTTTGGGCGTCGTGGTGGCAGGGTTGGCAGGCCGTTATTAGCACGCAGACCAAATTACGGCCCCCCCCCCTTCTATGGTGGGAAATAGTGGACAATAATGGGCAATAGCCCACCGCAGCAGTGAGCGATACTACCCCTCCAACGCCAATGGCAGGTGCCAAACCCGCCACAAGCGGCCCTGGCAACGCCTGGCCGCCACAGAGTTGTGTCCGGGGCTTTGTTTACATCAGCCTACCAGGGAGCAGAAGCAGGAGGTGGAGGAGCAGCCTGAGGCGCCGCTGCCCGTGGAAGCTGGCGGCCAAAAATGGAAGCAACCTCATCACCCTCACCACCTCCATTGCGGCCCAACCGCTCCCCAAGCCTCTCTTCCGCACCCACACAATTGTCTCCCAACCGCCGACGAAGATCAGACCCGTCGTCGCCCACATTCCGTCTGTAGCAGCAGCGCCGACGTCACCGACTCGGATTTCCGCCGTGCGTCTGTCGTCAGTTTCGCATCGTCTGCGTCGTCCGGTTTTTTTTTTCGTACCACAACCACAACCACCAACAACAGCAGCAGCAGCAGCAGCAGAAGCAGCGGAAGCAGCGAAATCAGCAGAAGCAGCAGAAGCAGCAGAAGCAGCAGAAGCAACAGAAGCAGCAGCCGCTGACCCGCATCCGACGTCACGCAAAAACAAGCTGCATGCTGCCCGACTGCAGCGGTCCGGCTCGGCAAGTGCGGCCCTAGGAAGTGACCGAGACCGGGATCGGGGATCGAGATCGAGATCGAGACAGAGACTGCTGGGACCGAATACGCCACAGAAGCGGAAACAGCAGCCCGTCACCGGCAGGGTTTCTTGGACGGCGGCGCCGTCGCGGGACCGTCTCGTCGACACAGTGACAGCCGGCGGGTGCGAAGCCTGCCAAAATGGCGCACACAGAGCAGCAGCGGTGGATCAAGGTGCAGCAGAAGACGTTTACCAAGTGGCTCAACACGAAGCTGTTTGAGCGGAAGCTGGAGGTGAAGGACCTGGTGGCGGACCTGAGCGATGGAGTAAGAGAGCGACACACTCGGGCGGGCGGACAGGCAGAGACACGCAAAGGGTAGATTGCTAACGGTGCAGGTGATGCTCATCCATCTGCTAGAATGCCTCTCGAGCGAGTCGCTGGGGCGGTATGCGGCGAAGCCGAAGCTGCGGGTGCAGCGGTTCGAGAACGCCAACCTGGCGCTCAACTTTATCAAGTCGCGGGGGATCCAGATGACGAACATTGGGGCGGAGGACGTGGTGGACGGCAACCGCAAGATCATCCTGGGGCTGATCTGGACGCTGATTCTGCGGTTCACGATCAGCGACATCCACGAGGAGGGCATGACGGCCAAGGAGGGGCTGCTGCTGTGGTGCCAGCGCAAGACGGCGTGCTACGACGAGGTGGAGGTGCGGGACTTTAGCAGCAGCTGGAGCGACGGGCTGGCGTTCTGCGCGCTGCTGGACATCCACCGGCCGGACCTGATCGACTACGACTCGCTGGACAAGAGCGACCGGCGCGGCAACATGCAGCTGGCGTTTGACCTGGCGCACGACGAGATCGGGATCCCGAAGCTGCTGGACGTGGAGGACGTGTGCGACGTGGCGAAGCCGGACGACCGCAGTCTGATGACGTACATTGCGTACTGGTTCCACGCCTTCTCGCAGATGGAGAAGGTGGAGAACGCGGGGCGGCGGGTGGAGAAGTTTGTGAGCAACATGCAGGGCGCGTGGGAGATGCAGAGCGCGTACGAGCGGCGGATGGCGGCGCTGCTGGCGCAGGTGCGCGGGCAGGTGACGGCGTGGCAGACGGCGACGTTTGCGGGGACGTACGCGGACGCCAAGGCGCAGGCGGCGGCGTTCTCGAGCTACAAGCGCGGCCAGAAGCGGCTGTGGGTGGCGGAGCGGAGCGAGCTGGCGACGCTGCTGGGCAACATCAAGACGAAGCTGGGGACGTACCGCCTGCGGCCGTACGAGCCGCCGGCCGAGCTGCGGCCGGAGGTGATGGACCGGGAGTGGGCGGCGCTGACGACGGCCGAGATGGGCCACGGACAGCTGATCAACGAGACGATCCGCGACATCAAGAACGCGCTGCGGCGGTCGTTTGCGGACAAGGCCAACGACTTTGCGCTGGCGCTCAACACGGTGCAGCTGGCCATCTCGGGGCTGGAGGGCGACGTGGAGGACCAGCTGCACCACGTGCGCAAGCTGTCGGGCAACCTGCCGCCGCTGGACGCGTATCTGGACACGATCGCGGCCGTGGACGCGCAGTGCGAGGAGGCCAACATCGAGGAGAACGACTTCACCACGTACACGTACGACGAGCTGAGCTACGAGCTGGGCCTGGCCAAGGCCAGCGTCTCCAAGAAGCTCGTCTTCCTCGAGAACCAGATCGTGGCCCGCAGCATGACCAACCTGACGCCCATCCAGCTGGAGGAGTTCGAGTCGGTCTTCCGCCACTTTGACCGCGACGACAGCAACGCCCTGCAGGAGCTCGAGTTCTCGGCCGCGCTGGCCTCGCTGGGCCTGGTCTTTTCCGAGGACGAGATGCACGACTACTTTGTGGCCGCCGCCGCCGGCCGCGACCGCGTCTCCTTTGAGCAGTTTATCCGCTTCATGGTCGACGTCACCGAGGACCAGAACACCGCCGAGCAGGTCTTCCAGTCCTTCCGCGAGGTCGCCGACGGCAAGCCCTACGTGACCGAGATGGACCTGCGCCACTCGCTCGTGCCCGACGACGTCATCGACAAGCTCGTCACCATCATGCCCCCCCACAAGGGCCCCGACCTGGCCGAGGACCGCGGCACGCCCCAGTTCGACTACATTACCTTTATGGACCGCATGATTGCCGGTGCCGCTGCCGGTGGAGGCGGAGGTAATGCTGCTGGTGGAGGAAGTGGTGGTGGTGGTGGTGGTGGTAGTGGTGCCGCCGGTGGTGCCGCTGCTGCTGGTGGTAGTGGCAGTGGTGCCGGTGGTGAGGACGGCGACGACATCGACGACCTGGACGACGGCGACGGCACGCTCAGCGGCAGCGGCAGCGGCAGCGACGACTACTACGACGACGAGCCGCACGTCGCGTCGCCCCGGTCCAACGGCCGCCAGACGCCGAAGCAGCATCTGCGCACAGAGTCGTCCAGCCACAGCCCACGAAAGACGGCCAACGGCTTCCACTGACGGGGGCTCTGTGCTGCGCTGCTTTTTCCTTGTGCTTGTGCTTTTTCCTGCCGTCTTCTCTCCCTTGTTTCATATCCCCTGCTCACTTCCCGTACATATATTCCAGCAAACCACGCGCGCGCCTCGTTCTGTTTTCCCCCCTTGCAGTAAGTACACGGATTCTCGACCTCGGCCCAGTTGGATTTGCTCGCTAGGAAATAAAGGCAAAATGGCAGATTGGGAAGGAGCAAAGGCGGGGGGGGGGGGGGGCCAAGGAAACAAAAGGCTGGCTTCTGCACGATTGGTGTAATAATTATGCTTCATCTTATTCTCTCTTATTCTCTCGTATCCTCTCTTCCGGCCTGTAGTGATTCTGATGAATTTGCTATGCAATAATGGCTCGCACGACTGGCCTGCTGAACTGGCATGCATCCCGTCTATCCCGCACGACAAGGCAAAAAGAGGAAGCGAAAGGAAGCGAAAAGGGAGACGCAAAAACAAAAAGCCGGGAACGCAGCGAGCAACAAGAACAGCAACAAGAACAGCAACAAAACAATCCCAGCGCGTCCGTTCGCCTGATGCCCCATGCTTGATAAAAAGGAAAGAATCTAGTCTGCTCTCTGGCCCGGGGCCGTCCCCGTGCCGCCGGCCGGCCGTCTCACGGCTCGCGGAAGCCGCCCAGCTCCTTGAGCGCGTTGGCCAGCCGCTGGTAGTCCCGCAGCAGCACGGCCACCTCGCTGATCCGCAGGTCCGTCGCGTTGTGCACCTCCATGAACCGCTTCACCGGCGGTGCCACCTGGATCTTGGGAGGCAGCGCAGCGGCAATGTCGGGAAAGGCCTGGACCGGTCAGCAGGAGATACAAGACGACGGCGACAATGTCAGGAAAGGGGATACAAGACGACGA
Source organism: Grosmannia serpens (assembly GCA_029299595.1). Taxonomy (NCBI): domain Eukaryota; kingdom Fungi; phylum Ascomycota; class Sordariomycetes; order Ophiostomatales; family Ophiostomataceae; genus Grosmannia; species Grosmannia serpens. Next base: position 39,928 of record JANSMH010000175.1, read on the forward strand.
CGACAGTGTGAAGAAAGGGGGAACACGGGGGACTCACCGTGGCCAGATCGCCGCCTTCGACTGCCTTGTCCGCGTGGACCGGCTGCGACACGGCTCGGCCAAAGCCGCGGAACCCGCCGATGCCGCTGAACCGCGACATGGGGTTGAGCGAGCTGCCGAGGCTGCGCACAGAGTCCAGCAGCGCCGGGTTGGCCGTCGCCGCCGAGGACGAGGCGGCTCCTGCTCCTGCTCCTGCTCCTGCTCCTGTCCCTGCTCCCGCGCTGCTGCTCGTCGTGCTGCCCGTCTCCTCGTCCACAAAGGCCACCCTGCGCGAGCTGGTCGCGCTGCGCATGCTGTCGGCGCTGTGGTCGCGCGATGCCGACCCCTTGCGCCCGCCAATGATGGCGAGCAGCTTGTCCTCCTTGCCGCTCCCCCCCACCAACGACCGGCGGTAGGACGTTCGCTGCTGCTGCTGTGGCGGCGTCGCCTGCTGGTTCTGGTGCTGGTGCTGGTGCTGGTGCTGGTGCTGCTCTTCGCCGTTCAGAGACGCCTCGTCCTCGCTCGTCGGCGGTGGCGTGCTGATGAGCTTCCGCGCCTCGTCCAACGTCTTCGGCACCACCACGTCGGCACCGCCACCACCACCAGTGCCGCCGCTGCCGCCGCCGCCGCCCTCCTTTCCGCCGTCGGGGCCGCCACCAGCATTCCCGCCCGCGCCGTCCTCCTGCTGCTTCTGCAGCTTCCCAAAGAAGAGCCGGTAGCTGCCCTCCAGGCTGTTTCCAATCGTCTTCAGGCCCTGGTCGGCCGCGTTGAACGTGTTCAGAACCGCATCGCTGGCCGTGCTCAGCGCCTGTGCCGGCGTGTTCACCAGGTCGCTAAGGCGGCGGTTGCGCAGCGGCGCGGTCGCAAGCAGGCCATTTCCGTTTGCCGGCGGTGGCTCGACAATCGCCGCCGAGACCTGTCCCGCGCTGACCTCGGGCGTGCTCGGCGTCGGCGGCGCCACGGACAGCCCCTGCGTCGCAAAGTAGGCGGGCGGAAACGTCTCCGTCTTGGGCGTCTCGGGGCCTGGCCCCTTCATCGGTCCTGAGGGAGCCTCGTCGGCTCGCAGGGTGGACAGGTCGACCGTGTCCAGGAAGCTGATGGACGCCTCCAGGTTCGTCAGGCAGTACGCGGCCTCGCCGTCGATCTTGGTCTCCCAGCGGAAGCGCTGGATAAAGTTCAGGTCGCTCACCACGTTGAGCTGCTCGGGCGGGAGCGTGATGAGCGTGTAGATCAGCATGGGCATGATCTCGTCGGCCGACGACGACGGATGGAAGTGTGCCAGCGTGTCCACGATGCCCTTGTGCGCCGACTTGAGCCGGTTGAGCTTCCCCAGCGGGTAGTGCGTCTGGTTCATGCGCACGAGTTCCTTCCGGGCAGGCTCGAGCCATTGCCGCACCTCCTTCTGCCTTGCCGCAAAGGCCTCGGGCGACGTCGGCAGCTCGCCCAGGTCGACGCCCAGATCCGCCGGGCCGATGCCCACCACGTCCAGGGCTGCCGTCTTGGACCGGAGCTTGTCGTCCTGGGCCTCGTCCTGCGTCGACCGGTGGCGATAGATGCGGTCGTAGATGCCCTCGCAGAGTCGTCGCTCGACCGCCTCTTCCATCAGGCTCCGCCTCACTTCCAGGGCCCGTCGCTGGCGCTTGCGGTCGGCCAGCTCCTCGGCCGTGATCATCTGCTGCTCTGCTTCGGTCTTGGATGGAGGCGGAGGCGGGGTCTTGGTCTTATCTCGGCCGCCGATCGAGGCTGCCTTGGCACGCAGTATGCTAGCAGCCGAGGGGCGAGGCGTGTGTGCTACAACTGGTGCCAGCTCACGGCTCTGGCGCGTAGCAAGCGCGGCCAGATGCGTGGCTATATGGGAGGAGGCAGTGCCGTAGAATTCCTGGAACTTGGTCGAGAGGCTTTCAATGTTCGGTGGCGTCGGGTGTACTTTCGCCTGGAGAGATTCTATGAAGCTATCAGAGAGCGTTAGTTGGACACTGAAACCACGAGCCAGGGAAAGAGAAGGGGTAACACAGAAGCACGGCAAACGAACCCGTCTGCGAGGCCAATCAGCTCGATCGGCAGCTCATCGAGATCGACCGAAGCTCTCGGGGGCTCAGGGGGGTCGTCATTGTCCTCGTTCTCAAACGAGTCCCCGACCTTCTCTCTGTCCTTCTCGGCAAACATGTTATGCTTCTTCTTCGACTCCTTCTGTATTGTGCTATTGTCTGCCGTAGAGGACGTGACCGGGGTTGTGCTTGCTCGAGCTAGAGACATCGGTCGGATGGGTGCAGAGGGCGACGTGCTCTTCAGGTCCGTCCGTGAGGCCGGACGCGATGGCTTCAGCGGGCTGGGACGCTTACCGACAGCTGCGGCATCCTTGGAGCCGGCCGGCGCCATGAACGTCTCGGTCAGGCTTCCAAACATGTTAGTAGGGTAGGTGGAAGAGAAGGCAGCGGGGGATCAGACGTTCGGATGGACAAGAAACGGGGAGGGGCAGCTGTAGAAAACGAGGCAGATCAACCAGGAAGAGTAGCAGATGTGTAGGATGCAAGATACGTACCGGATAGCAGACGCATGAAGTTCTTGAGCGGTCTTGAAACCTTCCGTAGCGAGAGGGGGGCGAACGGAAGTGGAGTATACTCGTGCAGACGTGTGGGAGGGTACCAGAGCGTGTATGGCACAGCAGGCCGGCCGTTTCTTGCACAGACTGAGCGGGAGAGACCGTCCAGGGACAAGGAGCGCCAATGGCGAGCAGCTGCAGCAGGCTGGAGAGGCGAGGGGGGGGGTTATGTTTCCCGAGGAAGCCGCCCGCTGCCTGGAGAGGGCACAAACGATCGGCAGATGGGGGAGCTAGGCGCCGTTGCAGCTGCGGCTGGTGTTCTGGCCGATGATGCCGGCGGCAGTCGAGACGAGGGGGCAGCACAAGATCAGAAGACGGGCAGGACGAGGGGGGTGCAGAACCAGCGATGACGTTGCGGGTGGTCAGCAAGCCAGGGTCTCTCCTGTTGGGACACGGGATCAGCAGCGTCAGTCACGGTACCGCGCCGGCCTTGCAATTGCTGCTATTGCCGTCCGTTTCGCTTCCTGGTCGTTGCGGCGGTTGGAGAGCAGTGGTGGTGGCGGTGGGAAAACGGGCTTCCTTCCTGGGAACCCAAATGGCGCGTCCGGTGGATTCGCTGTGGTGGTGGAAATCAAGATAATACGTGTCTAGGCAAGTGCGGGCGGGCAGCCACACGGGTCTGAGATGTGTCAGCCCTGCCATAGGCCGCTGAGCCCGCTACGTCCGCCAGAAACCCCCCTACCACCTGAATCTGCCCGCTTCGCGCCGGCCGGCCGCTACAGCAGGCACTGGCCCCGTGCACGCTGCGCTTCGCTGACATCACGATGCCTTGGCCGCCTCGGCTGTCCCAAGGCTCCCCCCTCCAGAACGCAGCAGTGCATGATGCAGAGCTGCAGGCGGGCGGGCTTGTCACGTGCACGGAGACGTTTCTTGTCCTGCTAGCCGAGACTAGCCACTAGAGCCACCAGCGACTGCATTGCTGCCTGCCAAGCCAGGCATCCGTCCCCGTTTGGCCCCCCCCAGCCCAACAGAACTGCCGCCTAATCTCTCCCGTTATCGCTACTCTGCCGTCATAACTGGGTCCACCTGACGACGGGTCATGGCGATTCCCCGACAGCCACGCACCGCTCTTCATCCTGCTTCGCTCCCCCCTTCACCTCTATTTCATCTCTGTCGTGCCACCCTGGGATTCGTCTGCGGTCCCTGTCTTCACACCAACGAAGCAAACAGCCAGACGACCGACGGGCTGTCCTCTATGACCTGATTCGGCCCCGTCTTGTCGTCTTCTCCTCGTCTGCCTCCTTTACCATCTCGCGGCCATCGCCACCGACATGGCTCTCCATCGCTCCGAGGTACACGCAGATACCAGAGACCGATGCACGTCTGCGGGCAGAGTGACGGCAAAGCTCCTGCTCTCCTTCCTTGCCATCTCGTCCGTCCCGTTTGCCTCGGCCACCGCTTCCGACAGGGCATCCGAACAGCTCGTTCTTCCCTTACCGCCTGTGCTGTCTCCGGAACCCCCAGTGCCGGCCGATCATGTCTTTGTACGTGCCCCCTTCCTGTCAGCCTTTGAATCCTTTGGTTTACGTGTCGCGTCGCTAACGTGGGGCTCGCTGCAGACGCTGAGACACGTCTACCATCACGGCACCCACCAGTTCCCCAAACTCCATCGGAAGCTGGACGTCCATCAGCGCGATGCGGCGGTGTGGCTCGAGGCCGAGGATGGCTACGACCGCCAGCGCCTCCCGACGCTGCGCACAAAGAGCCATGCGTCCACGATAGAGCGGCTGGTCGACCGACGGCCCAGCGTGGTCGACCCCATGGTGGCCACGGCTCGAGAGCGCGGCTACGTGGCCGTCTTGTCCCCCGAGGCCTGGACCATGGACAGCGTGTCCTCGCCCAACATGACGGACAAGGAGACGGTGCTGAACATGGCCTACATGGCGTCCAACGCCTACGTCGAGACGCCCGACCTGGCCGACTGGTTCGACGTCGGCAAGCCCTACAACCGCAGCGGCGACTTTGGCTGGGAGGGCGACGGGCTGCGCGGCCACGTCTTTGCCGACGAGAACAACTCGACCATTGTCATCGGGCTCAAGGGCACGTCGCTGGCCGTCTTTGACGGCGAGGGCACGACGACCAACGACAAGGAGAACGACAACCTGTTCTTCAGCTGCTGCTGCGCGCAGCAGGGCCAGTGGACCTACCGCCAGGTGTGCAACTGCGCCACGGGGACGTACGCCTGCAACAACACGTGCGTGCGCCAGGCCCTGCAGGACGAGAACCGCTACTACATGGCCGCCCGCGAGCTGTATGCCGACGTCACCAAGTACTATCCCGACTCGAACGTGTGGCTGACCGGCCACTCGCTGGGCGGCGCCCTGAGCTCCTTTCTGGGTCTGACCTACGGCCATCCGGCGGTGACGTTTCAGGCCGTTCCGGAGGCGCTCGCGGCCAGCCGGCTCGGCCTGCCGGTCCCGCCCGGCGTCGACCCCGACCGGCCGCAGTCGCGCGAGTTCACGGGCACGTTCCACGTCGGCCACACGGCCGACCCCATCTACATTGGCACCTGCAACGGCGCCACGGCCACGTGCTCCTACGCCGGCTATGCGCTGGAGACGGCCTGCCACACGGGCTACGAGTGCGTGTACGACGTGGTGGCCGACCTGGGCTGGCGCGTGGGCGTCGGGACGCACAAGATCCACACGGTCATCAACGACGTGCTGCTCAAGTACGACACCGTGCCGCAGTGCAAGTTCACGCCCGAGTGCCGCGACTGCGCCAGCTGGAAGATGTTTGAGAGCAACGGCACCGAGCACACGACGACGTCGACGTCCTCCTCGTCCACGACGACGCAGTCGCGCACGCGGACCGAGACCTGCAGGACGCCGGGCTGGTGGGGATGTCTGGACGAGTCGACCACGTCGGGCGCCACCACGCCCACGACCTTTACCACCACCACCACCACTACGAGCCAGAAGACCACGACGGAGGAGACCACGACGGCGACGTGCAAGACGCCCGGCCGCTTCTGGGGCTGCAAGGACGAGCCGACGCCGCCGCTGACGTCGACGACGACAACGACAACATCGACGACGACGACTACCCCGGCAACGCTGACGTCGTGCAAGATCCCGGGCCGCTTCTGGGGCTGTCTGGACCCGACCACGACGACGGAGGCGACGGCGACGGCGACGACGGGCGTGCTGACGCCCACGTCGACACAGCGGGCGCCGACTCCCACAATCACGGCGCCGCCGACCGGCGTTCCGCCAGCAGAATCGCCGCCCGTAAAGTCGAGGCAGCGGTGCCTTCGGCGGAGCTGGTTCGGGTTCTGCAAAGACTGGGAGGACGCGGACGAGCTATAGTGTGTAGGTGGGAGCGTGGCGTCTATTTGTTCGCTTTTTTTTTCTTTTTTTTCTTTTCTTCCATCATCTCGTCCTTAGACCTTTTCTTATTCTGCTTTTCCCGTTCTTTTTGTTACAGCATGGCAGCACGGCAGCAGCAGCGGGGAGACGGACGCAAGCTACAGTGGCCGGAACGCATGGACTATACGGAGGCGTCTTGAGGGGACAGAACCTGCATGTTTGTTTTTGTTGTTGTTTTTCCGTCTCGAGTCCTTGTTAATGCTTTCTTTTCACATTGGGATATTGCGTTTGGTAGTGCGAAAGGCATGATGCAGATTGAAGGGACGATCTGTCTGTTTTCCGCGCATAATAGAATGTTCCTAGTTTTCAGTGCACATAACTCTACAAAGTCATTGTTGGGACGGCAAGGCGAGATCCACACAGTCAACAAGCTGTCAGACAAGGGCGAATCCACAAACTGCAACCCCACACTCCAGCAGACGAAATCCGGGGAAACCGGCTGGCCTCCCTATGGGTCACTGCCACCACCACAGGAGAAGGGGAAATCAGAGAATTGTTTCTTTCGGGTGAGAAATCCCAACGCCCTCTACTACGTCCAAGAACTGCACCACGTGACACGCAATGTGACAACAGGCGGGCGACGCAGATCTCGAGGGAAGGCGCGGCCGACGGGGAAGCGCGGCCGACGGGGAAGGACGCAGCCGACGCCTGGTGACTAAGCAAAGTCGGGGGGCCTAGGCCTGCAACGTCTGCCGGCAGACGGCAGACGGCAGACAGAACCAGAGACAAGCGGCCAGCGTCGCCTGCAGCATTCTACAAGGTTCCGCGTATCTCTGACGAGCGCCCGCCTGTGCTTTGCTGGGCGGTGCTGCAGAGCCAAAGCCGCGTACACGCAGGGCACCAAGACAGAGAGAGACTCGGTGTCGAGGAGTGTATTCCGTCTTCGTCCGTGAGAACGACCCAGTGAAAGAAGGAGACAGTCAGGAACTTTGGAGAAGCATTGAATACCACCGTCCGGCCTAGCGGCAGAGCCGGTTGACGCAAGAATGACATACAGCCGCCGAGATGTGTGTAGGTGGAACCGGTGGCAGCCAATGGAAGCCCGGGTTATCAACGGCTGCGGCTCAGGTTGTTTGTTGTAGGGAGGGGAAGGTGGTATATAGTCTGTTCTTGCAGTCGCCGGTCGGTGTTTGTGTTTTGTGTGTTTGGTGTCTTGTGCTCTGTGCTCTGTCCTCCATCAGTCTTGTCGGGGTTTTTCTTTCTACTCGCTGTGTCATGACTGGCTGCAGTCCAACGAGAGAACATCTGACACAAGCAGTATCACGAGAAGCGTTCCAGCTATCACCAGCCACAAGACGGACATGTCGAGCATGGATATCGGCAGGCCTGAGGCCGAGATGAGCAAGGAGGCCAGGGTCGTGGCCATCCCGGAGAGAGAGTATGCCGAGTACAGGGGAAGTGGTGCTCTGGTTCTTGTCCTACAATGTGAATGTTGTTCTGACATTATGCCACCGGCTCTAGTCCTCCCAGGATGAAGCCACCCTCTCGCCGGATCACCAGGCCTATCTGCTGGCCCGTTATGGCACGACCGAGCTCGATCCCGTCCCGGCCATGGACGACAATGATCCGCTGAACTGGCCACAGCGAAAGGTGGGGGAAAGAAGGAGGAGGAGGGGAGAAGAAAGAAGAAAGAAGAAACAGAAACAAAAACAAAAACAAAAACAAAAACACGCTGACACTCACAGAAAACCGTCAACCTCGTCCTGGTCGCCTTCCACGCCATGATGTCCACGTTCACGGCTGCGAGCATCCAGCCGGCCTTTGTGGCCATTGCCGAGGACCTCGACGTGTCCGTGCAGCAGGCCAGCTATCTGACGTCGCTGGTCATTGCCGTTCTGGGCGGCGCGCCGCTGTTCTGGCGGCCCATTGCGCAGACGTACGGCCGGCGGCCCGTCTTTCTGCTCTCGCTGGCGTGCAGCCTCGCCGGCAACATCGGCTGCGCCGAGAGCCGCGCCTACGCCACCATGGGCCTCTGCCGCGCGCTGACGGCCTTTTTCATCTCGCCGCCGCTGTCCATCGGCAGTGGCGTCGTGTCCGAGTGCTTCTTCCGGCGCGACCGCGGCCTCTACATGGGCGTGTGGACGACCATGGTCACCCTGGGCGCGTTCGTGTCGCCCTTTGTCTTTGGCTTTGTGGCCTATCGTGTGGGATATCGCTGGATCTATTGGGTGTTGGCTATGGTGAGATTGCTTTTGTCCTGTCTCTCTTCTCTTCCCTTCTGTCCCCCCCTCTCTCTTCCCCCCTCTCCCCTCTCTTCCACCCCCTGACAACCCAGACAAACGCTGTCCAGGTCATCCTCTACGTCTTTCTCGGACCTGAGACCCGCTACGTTGCAAATCAGGCAGCGGCCAAGACGGCCGTTCCCAGCCGCCACTCCTTTTTCGCCACCCTCCGCTTCGGCCGCATCGACCCGACGCCTCTGCGCCTCGTCGCCTTTGTGCAGCCGCTGGCCATGGTGCTGCGGCCCTGCGTCTTCGTTCCGGCGGCCGCGTACGCCATGGTCTTTCTCTGGGGCGGCATCCTGCTCTCGCTCGAGCTCCCGCAGCTCTTCCCCGAGCGCTTCGGCCAGAACGCGCAGCAGGTCGGCCTGCAGAACCTCAGCCTCGTCGTCGGCACCGTGCTGGGCGAGCAGGTCGGCGGCCGCCTGTCGGATCGATGGATGTGGCGTCGCCGCCGTCACGGCCGCTTCCCGGCGCCCGAGCATCGCCTCTGGCTCAGCCACATCGGCTACGCCCTCGTCGTCTGCGGCCTCGTCGTCTTCCTCGTCCAGACCGACCGCGCCGGCACCCGCTGGAACATCACGCCCCTCGTCGGCGCCGCCCTCGCCGCGGCCGGCAACCAGATCGTCACCACCGTCCTCATCACCTACGCCGTCGACTGCTACCGCGACGAGGCCGCCAGCATCGGCGTCTTTGTCACCTTTGTCCGCCAGACCTGGGGCTTCATCGGCCCCTTTTGGTTCCCGCAGATGCTGGCCAACCTCGGCCTCGTCAGGAGCGTCGGCATCCCTCTGGGCCTCATCGTCGCCGTCGCCGTCCTGCCCACCGTGGCGCTCCAGTGCAGAGGCAGTCGTTGGCGCAAGCAAGGGTGAGAAGCAGAAAGGGACGGCCAGACAGCCTGCAATCAGGCGAAACTAGACAAAGGACGGGCGAAACGCATTCTTTGCAGCTCTTGTGCTTCGATTGATGATTTGCTATCTGTATGTGTGTGTACCTCAGAATGGAGAACAATCTTGTAGTCATATGTACTGCTGATCTTGGGAGCCGTGCTTTTGCTGCATATCCCGGCGCGTGGCATCCTAGGACAGGATGACCTTGTGCGCGGCCGTCTTCTCGGAATCCTCGCCAAAGACGTTGATATCCCACGACGGCTTGTCTGCATATTGTCAGCCTCCGGTCCAACGGCAGCGCGCAACGGAGAGACGTACAGAAGAGGGGGACGTTGAAGCGCTTCGGCGGCGTGCCCATCTTGTTCAGGTCGGCAACGGCCTCGGCGTCGAGCTCGACCTCCTGGAAGTTCTCCAGGATGCGGGAGGCCCTGACGGACTTGGGGATGACGCTGTGGCCGCCGATCTGGGACCAGGCGAGAATGACCTGGGCCGGGGTGACGGTCTTGGACTGCGCCTTGGCCAGGCGGTCGGCCACGGCCTTGACCTCGTCGACGGCCACGAGCAGCGGCAGGCCCTCGGAGTTGTTGCCAAACGCCGAGTACGCCGTGATGTGGATGTTCTTCTCGGCGCTGTACCTGACGAGGTCCGGGATCTGCAGGCGCGGGTGGCGCTCGACCTGGTTGACGGCCGGCGCGATGCCCGTGGCCTTGATGATGGTCTCGAGCTGCTCCACGTCAAAGTTGGCCACGCCCACGCTCCGGACCTTGGACTTGGGCAGCTTGTTCATGGCTGCAGGGCGAGGGAGGCGTCCACGATCAGCAAAACGGGCGCACGGCGAGGACGAGGACGCCCGGGCGGGCTTGCTTACCCTTCCACGTGTCCACGAGAGAGACGCTCTCCAGCAGGTCGGCCTTGCTGCTGTCGGCGGGATCGACGGGGAACAGCGCGTCGCCGCGGCTAAAAGCAACCGGCCAGTGGATGAGGTAGAGCTGCGGTCATGTCAGGGGAGACGGGGACACGGGGCAAAATGGGCAAAATTGGCAAAACTGGCAAGGGCTGGCCAGCAGGACGGCTCACGTCGAGGTAGTCCAGCTCCAGCTCGGCGAGGGTGTCGTCGAGGGCAGCCTCGACGTCGTCCGGGTGGTGCTTGTTGTTCCACAGCTTGGACGTGATGAAGATGTCCTGGCGCTTCAGGCCGGGCACCTCGGCCAGGGCCTTCTTGATGCCCTGGGCCACCTCGGGCTGGTTCTGGTAGATCTTGGCCAGATCGAGGTGGCGGTAGCCGACCTTGAGCGCCTCGTACACGCCGGCAGCCACCTCGCCCGGGCCGGCCTGCCAGGTGCCGTAGCCCAGGAGGGGGATCTTGTGGCCGGAGCTCAGCGTCGTCGTCTTTCCCTGAGACATGGTGGCAAACGGATGGCGCTGGAAGGCAACGGCAGGGTGTGGGCGCGGGATGGGAGCGGCCGTGCGAGATCCAGAGGAGGAAGAGAGGGCAGAGAAGGACGAGCAGAGCAGTGGAGAGGAAGGAGGGGCACGAGGAGGGGTCCTGAGGATAGTCAAGAACCTTTTCGCACTCGTTGACTGACGTGGGAAACCGGGGAAATGAGCCATGTTGCTTGGTAATGCGCAGAACAAGCCGATGAGCACCGAAGTCGGTGTGGGCAGTGGCGTGCTAACGGCCGAACGGACGTGTCGAGCTTCTCTCCGGTTCCCATAGCTTCTCAACGGCCCCACATCGATGATACCGCGATGTTGAGTAATCGAGGTGGCAGGAATGGGGATGGCATCGAGAGGGAACGTTAAGCCGCAGTAGCGCAAAACGAAGTTGGAGGCCCCCACGAGGAGCCGCAACGTCACGTGACATGCGATAAGATAAGGATTTACACTTGGGCCAAAAATGCCGGCGCGATTCACGTCGGGATGTCACGATCGACGACAGACCATATACACACCGACAAACATGGCCGCCGCATCAAGACAAGACGCGCGGCCATCGGCCAAGGCAGCCGACAGGACGGGCGACACGGAGCTGTCGGAGCTGTCGAGCCTGTCGGACCCGGGCAGCGAGGGCAGCGAGAGCAGCGACAGCGACTCGGAGGCGACGCGGAAGAAGAAGACGAGCAGGGCCAGGGCGCCAGCAGAAAAGATCGAATGGCTGGCCACGGGGCGGGCACGGCGGGCGACGGCGGGCAACCGGATGAAGAGCTTGCTGGCGAGCATGGGCGCCTCCGCCGGCGGGACAGCCGTGGATGATGGCCTGGGTGGCGGCGGCGGTGGCGGCGACGACTCGGACCTGGAGCTCCTGTTTGCCGAGGACGAGGACGACGGCGGCTGGTCTCTGGACGAGCAGGGCAAGGACGAGGATGACGACGACGACGACGACGACGACGACGACGACGATGGCGGCGGCGATGACGGGAGCCGGGCTGGCGGGGGCGGTGTTGGCGACGACGATGCGTCGGACATGCACATGGACTCGAGCGGCGACGACGAGGACGACGAGGACGACGAGGACGGCGGTGGCGGCGGCGATCTGGCGGGCGAGCGGGAGCTGGAGCGGCGGGAGCGGGAGCGGAAGATGGCGGCACGCAAGCGGCGGGCGCAGGCGGCGATTCCGGCGCGGTTCCGCAAAAAGGTGCGCATTGCCGAGGGGATGGGGGCCGGGGCCCGGGACTCGGCGACGGCGACGCCGTCGACGCCGGCAACGCCCACGTCCACGGAGGCAGCAGCAGCAGCCACAGCAGCCACAGCAGCCGAGTCGCTGGCGGCGGCCAGACGGCGCAAGAAGAGCGAGCGGACGAGCTGGCTGCCGTCGGTGGCGGACGCGCCGACGCGGTCGTCGGCACGGGCGACGACGCGCATCAGCAAGGAGCAGCTGCACCAGCAGATGGCGGAGCGCGAGCGGCGGCGGGTGCGGCAGCTGGCGGTCATGGCCAAGAAGCAGCAGCGCGCGGCGGCCAACAAGAAGCCGCCGCTGACGCAGGCGCAGCGGCTGGCGGCGGCGGCCGTCGTCGAGGAGACCAACACGCGCAGCCTCAACACGTGGGAGGAGGCCGAGAAGCTGCGCGAGGCCGACCGCGCGGCCAAGCTGGCCGCCATGTACAACCGCACGCTCGAGGGCCCCGTCGTGACCTTTTGGAGCGGCATCGTCCAGCTCGCCGGCGAGGCCGAGGGCCCGCTCAAGCACGCCGGCCGCATGGTGTCCATGGAGGAGAAGGCCCCGCGCAAGAAGCGCCAGACCGCCGCCCAGGCCGCCGCTGCAAAGGCTGCCGAGGAAGAGGCGGCCAGGGCGGCCAACGCGGCCGGGGTGGCTGAGACGACGGGGGCGACGGGGGCAGCCGGGCCCGCTGAGCCGGCAGGGGCGACAGAAAAGAGCACAGCCGGCCGAGACGGGAGCCAGGACGACAAGGGAGAAGAAGCACCGGATGCCAGCAAGAACGCAGAGTCGGCAGCACCAGAAACGGCAGACGCGACAGACGGACCAGAAGCCGAGGCTGCCAGGCCGCCAGAGACGCCTCGAGAGACCACAGACCCCATCCAGCCTGCTGCCGCTGTCGTTCCGCCTCTCTCCTACAGCCAGTCCGTCTTCGTGCCCATTGCCGGCGCGCCAGCACCACCCGGGGCCGCCGACGACACGCCCATGGCCGATGCATCGATACTCCCACCACAGCCTCACTCTACACCGACCTCTACGGCCCCAGAAGCAGCCCGGCCGCAGTCTGGACCCGACACAAAGACACCACCACCAGCAGGCGAGGGCCCCGTGCCAGAGACCGCTCAGCCTGCCGCACCGGCGACGCCCCCCCCGACAGCAGCAGAGCCGGCAGCTGCAGCTACGGCGCAGACCACGGCGCAAACTGCAATGCCGCCGCCTCCCGTCCCGCCAGCTACCTCTCCTGCCAAGGAGCCGGAAGCGTCCTCTGCCAACGCCCCAGACCAGCAAGACCAGCAAGACCAGCAAGACCAGCAAGACCAGCAAGACCAGCAAGACCAGCAGGCACAGACACAGCCACAGCCAGCACAGAAGGACCCCCCTTTGGGCGACCATGCGGACCACGTGGCTGCCGCCGGCGAGACGGCAGCCGAGGTCGACGACCGCATCACGCGCACGTGCATCGTGCTGCAGAACTTTGACGAGGACGCGCTCAAGGACAAGCAGGTGCAGATGCAGGTGCTGTTTGGCCGGCGCATGGCCAAGATTGGAAGTGAGCAGTCCCCGCGCATCCCCGCGCATCCCCGCGCATCCCCTGCGCCGCGTTGCGCGTCTCGCTAACCGTGCAGAACCGGCGCAAGCGCCGCTGTGCAGCATCACCGGCCACCCGGCGCGGTATCGGGACGTGCAGACGGGCCTGCCGTTCTACAACAGCTACGCGTACAAGGAGATCCGAAAGCTGGTCCGCGGCGACTACCGATGGAGCCGGCTGGTGGGCGCATGGGCTGGGCCGGGCGTGGCGCGCGCTGCCGCCGGCGTGCCCGACGGCTTCCTGGACCCGAGCAGGGTGAAGAAGAAGGGCAGGGAGGACAAGGCTGAGGGGGGCAGCAAGGCTGAGGGGGACAAGACTGCCGGCGCCGAGCCGGACCAGACAGGCAAAACGGAGGAAACGGACAAGACGGACAAGACGGACAAGACGGACAAGACGGAGAGTACGGGCGAAACGGACAAAACGGACCGACCGGACAACCCGGACAAAAACAAGCCGCCGGCACTCAAAAAGGAAGACCAGAACGCGGCTTCACCCGTGAGCAACGACACTGAAGCTGCGCCAGCCGCCATGGCGCAGACGGCCTGAGACGTCTCGTACGATACCAGACGCAATGAAGCTTAAGATAGGACTACGATCTAATTTAACACGAGCTTTTTCGACAACCCCATCTTACCCAATGGAGACCAGCAAGAAAGCAGATCCCCCAACTCCGCGGCCAATTTCCCCTTGTAGACATGCCAGGCCAATAGAAAAGCACAAGACGGAAAATCGGCACACGATGAGCACGGACGGCGGTATATCGCACAACAAAGAGAACAGCAAGTTCGCGCTGGAAAAGTGAGATTCCGGTGGAGTCTTTATCAGAGGAGTCGCACTCCCGCCAGTG
>JANSMH010000176.1:0-53913 GCA_029299595.1 Grosmannia serpens
GCGGGGGGGCGGGCGGTGGGGGGGGCGAGGCGACCGGCGGGCATCCGGGGTCGTGGCGCCCGCGTGTTGGTTGTTTTGGGGGGGGGGGGGGGGCTTTTTGGGGGGGGGGGGGGGGGGGGGGGCCGCAAGCTTGGCTGAGCGCGACTCCCACAACGACACGGCACAGCAGACATGTCTGTATAAGCGAAAACCGACCGGCGACACTACTGCAACACCCAGAGTGCTAAGCCCTTTTCGTCTGTTGTCCCAGGCGTGCCAGCCGCTGTGAGGAGCTGTCGGACAGCTGAGCTCTGCTGTCGAGGCTGTCAAGATGATCCATCCTTCGCGTCTTGCGTATGTGGAGGATGCCGAGGACGTGGTACGGCTGTTCCTGCGGGTGTTTTGCAGGCCGGCGGGCACTATTGCTGACGATGCTGGACTCGGACAGGACCGACGTGGCGGGATCGACCTGGCGAGCGTCCGTACGTGGAAGTGAAGCTCAAGCTCATCCCTCCTTCTCCTTGTGGCAACTGCTGACCCCCCTTGCTGCAGCACTCGAGCATGACTACGAGATCCCGATGACGGCGTCGGGGATGGCGCCGGAGAAGGCGTCGGAGCTGCTGGCGCAGCTGGCGCGGAAGAAGATTGCGGCGACGATAGCGGTGCCGAAGGAGGACGCCAAGGTGCGGGAGAAGCTGCGGGAGCTGGGCGAGCCGGCGACGCTGTTTGGCGAGGGCGCGGCCGAGCGCAAGGGGCGGCTGCGGGAGCTGCTGGCGATCGGGGTGGAGCGGGCGGCAGCGGCGGCGGCGGCGGGAGGGGGGACGGGCGGCGGCGGCGGCGGCGGCGGCGAGGACGTGGACATGGACGACTACGGCGACGGCGACAGCAGCGGCGACGGCGACGGCGACGAGGGGCCGCAGGAGTTCTACACTTCGGGCGGGGCGGCGCTGCAGCAGGCGCGGGCGGCGCTGGTGGACTACTCGCTGGCGCGGACGCGGCGGCAGGTGGCGCGGCAGCGCGAGGAGGCGACGATCCCGCTGCGCAGCCAGGTGCGGTTCCGGGACGGGGTCAAGGCGAAGCTGCGCGGCTTCGAGCTGCAGGCGAGCCAGCCGCTGGGCGACCGCAACATCAGCATGACGCGCATCGCGCCGGGCGGCGGGCTGGTGGCGGCGGGCAACTTTGGCGGCGCGCTGGGGCTGTACGGGGTGCCGGACCTGGAGCGGACGCGCAGCCTGCGCGGCCACACGGGCAAGATCAGCGGGCTGGCGTGGTTTCCGGGCGCGACGGTGGCGGCGTCGGGCGTGTCGGCCGCGGGCGTCAACCTGGCGTCGGGCGGCGCCGAGGGTCACGTGCACCTGTGGTCGCTGCAGCAGGACACGCCGCTGGCCACGCTGGGCGGCCACGCGCAGCGCGTGTGCCGCGTCGAGTTCCACCCGTCGGGCGCGTACCTGGCCTCGGCCTCGGAGGACGCGTCGTGGCGGCTGTGGGACGTGCGGCGCGCCGGCGAGGGCGGCGTCGAGGCCGCGCGCGGCGCCGAGCTGCTGCGCCAGGACGGCCACGCGCGCGGCGTCTACGCCGTCAGCTTCAACACCGACGGCTCGCTCGTCGCCAGCGCCGGCCTCGACAGCATCGGCCGCGTCTGGGACCTGCGCTCCGGGCGCACCGTCATGCTCCTCGACGGGCCCCTCGACGGCCACATCAAGCCCATCTACGCGCTCGACTGGGGCGCCGACGGCCACCGCCTCCTCTCCGCCTCCGCCGACGGCTGGGTCAAGTGCTGGGACGTCCGCAAGGTCCAGCGCGCCGGCGGCATCGGCGCCCACTCCAGCTCCGTCTCCGACGTCCGCTGGTTCAAGGGCCTCGACGACGCCCTGCTCGGCACCCCCCCCCCGCCCGACGACAAGGGCCTGCCCCGCCCCAAGACCTCGGGCACCTTTTTCGTCTCCAGCGGCTTCGACCAGAAGATCAACATCTACTCCGCCGACGACTGGGTCCTCGTCCAGTCGCTCGTCGGCCACACCGGCCCCGTCGCCAGCGTCGACGTCAGCCGCGACGGCCGCTGGATCGTCAGCGGCGGCCACGACAAGACCGTCAAGCTGTGGGGGCGCGACGACGGCTCGGACCTGTACCAGTAGTGCACGAGCAACTCGTGGCATACCATGTAGCACAGCTGCAGACCCAACGATACCCAAATGCGGCCCAAGGACCAGTTGACTGCTCACGTAATCGCGTCTTAGCCGCCTGGGGAAGTCGTAAGATTGTGCGGGTTAGTGACTGTGGGCCTGCGCGGTGTGCTCCTTCCGTGCGCCGTGACTCGCTACAACGCTCCTTCCGCCCCGTGTTGCGTGGGGCGCGCTAGTCCGTTCCCGTGATTCCCTGCGCTCGACTGTGCTTTTTTTTTTTTTTTTTTTTTTTCTGGCACGCATTTTCCCCTGCAGTTACCTCTTTCCTCGTGTCCCTTTTTCCAACGCATCTCCATATTCGCCCAGACAACAAAACCACCCGACCGAGCAGCCTGCCAAATGCATTTTATAGACTCTTCTGACAACTCCCCGTCCTTCTTTACGTACCAGATGCGTATGCTGAACTCCCAGAGACTGCTACGAAACCTGCTTTCCGACGTTCGCTGCGACGCCGAACGCCGTCGAGGTGACTCTTGAGGGACTCTCTCTGCTCTCGAGATCCGCCCTCCCTCCTATCCTCTCCGCGACGTCCGATCCGCGTCCAGAGCCATACCGCCATATGGACGCCCCGCTCCCCGCTCGCACCACCGTGCGCGGGTTCCTCGGCACCCCCGTCACGTCGGGCGACGAAGACAGCGACTGCAGCGGTGGAGGCCATGGCCGAAGCGCTCACCGCCGTGGCCGCAAGCAGCAGATGCACTCCATCCACGATGTTGTCAGCGCCAACTGCAGCCCCCAGCTGCGGCCGGCCGGCTCGCCTGCCGTGAGCGGCATCGCCAAGCTGCGCCTGCAGCTGGAGCCGCTGAGCCTGAGCCTCGACACGTCCACCGCCTCGTCGCGTGCCACCTCTCCTGTTCCGATAGCACGCACCCATCAGCCGGATGGCAGCGCCACGGTGGCTGCCCGTCTGGTCGCCCAGCAGCCGTCGTCGTCGGCGAGCAGGGCGAAGCAGCGGAAGCAGCAGCTGCTCCACGGCAAGGGCCAGACCTCGTCCTCTTCGTCCCACAAGGATGCCAGCTCGGATGGGAGCCGCGTCCTGACGGGCACCAGCAGCCGGAGCAGCAGCCACGGCGGCCTGTCCAGCAACACCAGCGGCGACGAGACCGGCCCCGATGGTGGCCGCCAGAGCGGCCGCGACAACCGCGACAACCGCGACAACCGCGACAACCGCAACGACTCGACCCGCTACGTGATCCGGCTCGAGAGCGACTTTGTCAGCGAGAGCGTGCGGGACGGCGTGCGCTGGACGGCCGAAGACGTCCGCGCCGCGAGCAGCAGCCACAACCACACGGGTGGCGGTGCTGCCGACGCCGACGCCGACGATGACGACGATCCGCTGGCCAACTTTGATGCCACAACCGGCACGAGCGTCCACGACTACGGCAGCAAGGCCAGCCACAGCCACAGCCACAGCCACAGCCACAACCACAACCACAATCACAACCACAGCAACAAAGACGGCGGGAGCAGCACCCCGCCGGCCAAGAAGATGACGGCAGACGACTTTGAGCCGCTGCGGTGCCTCGGCAAAGGCTCGTACGGCACGGTGCTGCTGGTGAAGCACAACACCAACGGCCGGCTGTACGCGCAGAAGCAGTTCAAAAAGGCGTCGCTGGTGGTGCACAAGAAGCTGATCGAGCAGACCAAGACGGAGCGGCAGATCCTCGAGTCGGTCAACCGCCACCCGTTTGTGGTCAAGCTGTTCTACGCCTTCCAGGACCGCGAGAAGCTGTACCTGATCCTCGAGTACGGCCAGGGCGGCGAGCTGTTCACCCACCTCAGCGCCGAGCGCATGTTCAGCGAGTCCACCGCCAGCTTCTACATGGCCGAGATGGTGCTGGCCCTGTCCCACCTGCACGACACGCTGGGCGTGGTCTACCGCGACCTCAAGCCGGAGAACTGCCTGCTGGACGCCGAGGGCCACCTGCTGCTGACCGACTTTGGCCTGTCCAAGGTCGCCCTGCCGGGCGAGGGTGCCGCCCCCGGCGCCGGCGCCGGCGCCGACGCCGACGCCTGCTGCCACTCCATCCTGGGCACGGTCGAGTACATGGCGCCCGAGGTGGTGCAGGGCCAGAGGTACGGCCGTGCCGTCGACTGGTGGTCGCTGGGCGCGCTGGGCTACGACCTGCTGACGGGCAACCCGCCCTTCCGCGGCCGCAACAACGCCAAGATCCAGGACAACATTGTGCGCCAGAAGCTGGTGCTGCCCTACTTCCTGGGCCCCGACGCCAAGGACCTGCTGACCCGCCTGCTGCAAAAGAACCCGCGCAAGCGCCTCGGCGCCAACATGCCCAAGGACCTGGCCACCCTCAAGGCCCACCGCTTCTTCCGCAAGATCGACTGGCAGCGCCTGGCCGCCCGCCAGCTCGAGCCGCCCATCCAGCCCGTCATCACCGACCCGGAGCTGGCCGAGAACTTTGCCCCCGAGTTCACCGAGCTGCCCATGAGCCCCGTCTTCTCGGCTGCCGCCGGCGTCGGCAGTCCCGGTGCTCACGGTGCTCACGGTGCTCACGGCGCCGCCGGCAGCGGCAGCGGCAGCTTCAAGGACGACCCGTTTGGAGGCTTCAGTTTTGTGGCCAGCACCAGCCTGCTCAACGAAGCCTACTTTCCCATGTTCCCGTGACACCTGGCGGGGCCTTGTCGGCAGTCCTTGGATATACGACTGCGTTGGGGATGTATTAGACAGCATTGACGCGGGACGAGTGCTTTTGTTTTTTTGTTTTTGTCTTGTTCTTTGTTCTGTTTATGCTCAACACCCCTTTGCGTCGGTTGCCGTTTTTAACATTATGCATCATTGCTTGGAGCGGGACATGGCAGGAAACCCATAAATGATAATACACGAGAGCTTATGGATGACTCAGCCGGGACACCGTGACAAAGCATCGTTTTGTCCTCTGTAGTGTAGCTTGGCCGTCTTAGATTATGCTTTCTACAATACTGGACCGCGCCTGCCGTACGGGCACAAGAGGCCAGGGACCTCTCCTTGCGAGGTGTTCTTCGGCCTGCAGCATCCAGGACGGTGGCCTGGTGAGGTGTCGATGCGGCCATTGGCTGCCTTTTCGGGTCGAGCAGCAAGGGGCAGCACGCCGGCCAAAGACTGCGACCATGTCTGTTCGAGTCGGGCTCGGCTGCTCGGCGTCGACTTCTATGCCGTCTCGCTCGTTCTTCCCGCCCCGAAAGCCAATGATTGCCGCCCAGCCGACTCCTTCAGTCTCGGTGGCCGCGCTGGAGCTGTCCGGCCACAGCCACGCGAAAGGTGCACCACAGCCCGGAGTGGTCGCTCCAGGGGATGCTGTCCTCGCCGGGGTTTGCTGTTGTTGTTTCTGTTGCTGTTGCTGTCGCTGTTGTTGCTGTCGCTGTTTCTGCTGTTGCTGCTGCTGCTGCTGCTGCTGCTGCTGCTGTTGTTGTTGTTGTTGCTGCTGTTGTTGATGCTGCTGTTGCTCCTGTTTCTGTTGCTGTTCCTCCTGCTGCTGCTGCTGTCGGGGGTTTGTTCCCCTGCCGTAGCGGCACGGTTCCTGGATGCAGCAGGGACATGGCCCGCGGCTCCAGTCCGACGACGGCGACCTTGTCCAGACGTGCCGGCGGAAACTGCTGCTTGCCGTCGATGCCCCAGGTCACGCCGCTCTCGCTCGGGTGCAGGTACTGCCAGGCGTCGACCAGCCCGTTGGCGGCCACCAGGAGGTCGTCCTCTTCGGGCAGCACGGGGTTGAAGTCCCCGGCAACGAGCCCGTGGGCAGCTCCTGACAGTGGTGCCGTCGAGGCCGTGGTCGCGGTCGCGGTCGCGGTCGTGGTCGAGGGGGTCTGGCGGCCGTACAGCATGTCGGCAACGATCTGCAGCTGCCGCGGCCGCTGGCTGGGCTGGAACTGGAGAGAGTCCAGGTGGACGTTGACCAGACGGACCACCGCTGCTGCCGGGCCGGGCATCCGGATCTCGCAGCATATGGCATACCGGCCAAACCGGCTGGGGAAGTCGACCCGCCAGAGGGCGCCGAGGACGGGAACGCCGGCCGGCCTGCTGCCGCCATGGCCGGCCACGGCCACCGGAAACCGCCGCGATACCATGGTGAATGTGGAATAGCCCTGGGCCAAGTCCGCCTGGGCGCCGATATCGCTGACGTACCAGTGGCCGCGAATCCATGGGTCCCGCACCAGATAGGCCAGGCCGGAGCGGGAGACCTCTTGCAGGAAGAGCACGTCGGGGGTGGCGGTGCCTGCAGCACGGGTGGCAGCAGGAGGGGTGGGAGGAACCGTGGCAGCACCCGGTGCCGCTGCGGACGGCTGGCTGCGGATGGCCGCGAGGATGCCGGCCAGGCGATCGTCGGACTGCGGGGAGAAGGCGTCCACGTTCCAGGTGACCAGGGTCAGGTCGCTAGCGGTATTGGCCGCGGGATGGTCGGCACTACTGGCACTGCTGACACTGGGTGGCAGTGGCTCCAGCCTGACATCCACCCAGTCCTGCATAGCGTCATCAAAGACGTACCACGATAGCAGCGTGGCGGGGGCGTCGTCCGCCTTTGGCAGTGTTGGAAGGCCGCTCATGGCGCAGGCTGCCTCGTGTTTCCGGCTTCTCGTTGTTGTCGTCGCGGAAATCGCTGTTTGCCGTCGTCGCTGTCGCGTTGTGTTTGTCGAGTAAATTTTCAGATTTCCCTTTCGAGGTTGGGTGTCCGCTCGGGGTCAGCGGTGTTAGTGAGGTGGATGTATTACGTAGTGGAGTCAGCCCCCAATCTTCGGCACGTGCCGTCCACCAGAACCCTTGTCTTTTGTTCGCCTGCCTGGCCGTCCCGCCATTTCACCCTCACCTCTCTCGTTCGGACGGCGGCGACGGAGTGCCGATGCCCTGGTACCGAGGACGGTGTTTTTTCACCGGGTGGATTTCGCCGCGGGGCTCTTCGTGTGGCTGAGAGCTGGCCGTGGCCGTCGCAGCTGCTGCTCTCGCCGATGCAGGGCTTCCTCGCACGTAGTACCGTCTCTGTTCCGGATTGAGGAGCCGACGGAAGCGGATGCAGTCGAGAGGGTATTCTTCGTTGACGAGCATGGAGGGCCGTGTGGTGCCGCTGGGACGGTCGGCGACGTCTGGGTCGTCTGGGTCGTCTGCTGCAGCACGGAAAACAACCTGGATGTCCTTCCACGACAGCTTCTTGTCGACGATGATGTGCGTGGCCTCGGCCATGTGCCGCACCCATTGGGCGCCGTGCTGACGCGCTTTGGCAATGCGCAGCTTCCGCGGGCCGAGATCGGCATTGGGGATGTAGTAAAAGGCCAGGCCGTCAAAGATGCCGCCCGACGGAGCCGCGGTGGAGGCGTCTTCGGGGACCGTCTCGACAGACGCCCTCTTTCGCTTTAGGCTCGTGCTGGCAGAATCGGCAGACGGAAGAGGGCTGGAGGCCGTTTGGCCGCGAGTCGGTGCGGCAGCAGGCTCGACTGCCGAGGTCGCCCCTCGTGGCAGAACGCCTACGGGCTGTCCTGGAGCGTCGTGGACGGATGTCTGCGTCTGGTTGTGGCCGTCTTCGGCGGCTCTCTTCACGGCTGCTGCTTCCGCAAAGGCTCGGCTCTTCCGGCGGTGTTCGCGCTCGTCCGGGTGCAAGCCGTCCTCGCCCTCGCCACAGCTCTCGCCGTCTTCGTCGTCTGACATTGTCCACGCAGAAAAAAGGGCTGCCTTTTCTTCCAGCGACATTGGTGAGGCCATGGCCGGTGTTGCTGACGGCTGTGAGACGGGAGATGCATGGCAGAACTGGCCAGATGGCCGCCCGAGGCTTCAAAGGAATAGTCCATGGCGCCTAGTAAGCTAGCAGGTAGCCGCGACGTTGGAGTCGTGAATTCTTGTAAGCCGTGACGCTTTGTTAGTTCACAGCGGAAATCACACAGTGGACCAAGAATGCCAATAAAATGCAGGGAAAAAATTGCAAGATAAAAAAAACTGCCCAAAAAAAAAACCCACCATACGGAGTACGTGGCGTGCCCCGCGAAAACGCAGCGCGGCAGGCACGATGGCATGCATTAGTGCGTCAGCTGCCGAATCGAGAAGGCGCTTTGGAGGGTATGAGTTCCATTTCCGGGTTGCAGTAGTAATAAGGGGAATAATAATACAGGTTCATCACCACGCCGTCTCTCGTCTTCACGTATGCTCCTTATATACACGTACACATATTAAACAGACCGGCTGTCTGTCTGGATCCAACGCCAAAGAAGATTTGTCCACCAATGTCAGACTGTCGTGGTCGACGTAAAATAACACACAATATTAAGGAAATGGGGTCGGTCTATGGCGAAGCCAAAAGGGAGTCTTTTGCAAAGGATGAGAGAAAAGAACAGACTCGAAAGGGGTAGAAAAGAGATGCCATCTGTTTGTTTTCGTGGCACTTCGCTTTTGCCAGCCCGCCCCACCCCCCGGAGGTCCTACCCCGAGACGTCGACGGTGCGGGTTCATATTTCTGGATGCCTCTGGTTGAGAAGGCTGGAGGAAAGGGAAGTTTATATGTGTATGGGGTGGCCCACGCTGAGACGGCAGCAGAGCTGCAGCAGCAGAGGGATGGATGGAAGCAGAGTGGTGGGCAGCCCTGGTGCGTTGTTCCCTGGGCCCTCTCGCGCCCCCGTATCAACCAGAGAGTCGCCGTCATTGCGGGTAGGCCGGCTGGCCGGCAAACATGCGGGCGTCGCGCAGGGGGATGCTGTTCTTCTCGGGGGCGGGCGGGTAGCCGGGCTCGTTGGAGAACATGGAGGCGTTCTCGTTGTCGACCTCGTTGAGGACCTCGCGGGTGAGCTCGACGTAGTCGTAGGCGAACTCGCCGATCTCGGCGTCGTCGATGCCGAGGATCTCGGCCTCCTCGCTGGCGCGCAGGTGCAGGCCGGGGATCATGTTGAGGACGAAGAGGATGATGCAGGTGCCGACAAAGGAGTAGCAGCCGCCGGAGAAGGAGTCGGCCAGCTGGATGGCCAGCTGCACCCAGTGGTGGTTGATCCAGCCGCCCTTGATGACCTGGACGCCGTCGAGGTGGGCCACGTAGTCGGCGGCGAAAAAGGCGGTGCAGATGTTGCCGACGAGGCCGCCGATGCCGTGGACGGCAAAGATGTCGAGGGCGTCGTCGATGCCGAGGATGAACTTGAGCTTGGTGCCGTAGTTGGCGAAGCCGGCGCCGAGCACGCCGTAGGGCACCGCGGCCCAGACGGGCACGTAGCCGGAGCCGGGCGTGATGGCGACGAGCCCGGCCACGACGCCGGAGCAGAAGCCGACGGTGGACCACTTGCGCTCCAGGCGGTAGTCGAGCACGCACCAGGTGATGCCGCCGACGCAGGCGGCCAGGTTGGTGACCATGGCGGCCATGACGGCGCGGATGTTGGCCGACAGGGCGGAGCCGGCATTGAAGCCGAACCAGCCGACCCAGAGGAAGACGGTGCCGATGACAATGTGCGTCACGTTGTGCGGCCGGTAGTTGAGCTCGTGCGTGCCGTGGCCGCGCCGCTTGCCCAGCATCATGGAGTAGGCCAGGGCGGCCGTGCCCGAGGCGATGTGCACGGGCGTGCCGCCGGCAAAGTCCAGGCCGCCCAGCTTGCTCGTCCAGCCGTGCGGGTTCCAGGTCCAGCAGGCGATGGGGTCGTAGATCAGCGTGGCCCAGACGAACATGAAGATGACGCACGGCAGCATGCGGCCGCGCTCGGCCACGGCGCCCGTCGCCAGCGCCACGGTGATGGCCGAGAACATGCCCTGGTATACGGCAAACAGGATGTCCGGGATCCGCGTCGACCCGACCGACGGCTGGGCCAGCACGTCCTTGAAGCCAAAGTTGCGCAGGTTGCCGATGAACGGGCCGGCCGTGTGTGAAAAGGTGAGGGAGTAGCCCCAGAAGAACCACTGAAAGGTCGTGACCGCCGTGGCCATGACCGACAGCCAGACGAGGGAGAGCGCCGACTTTCTCCGTGCCAGGCCGGAGTAGAAGAATCTGTGCGTGTTAGAAGGGGGGGTGGGGGTATAGGAGACAGAGGGAAAGAGAGAGGGAGGAATATAGGAGACGAGAGAGAGGGGGGAATATAGAAAGACAGAGGGAAGAAGAGACGGAGGAACACAGAGACGGAGGGAGAAGAGGGACAGAAGGAAAGACAGACAAACTCACCCGACGCCTGGAATCATGAGCAGGACGAGGGCCGTGGCCGTAATCATCCAGCCAATGTCGCCGCTCTCATACCAGATGTTGAGGTTCTCGGTCATGGAGTCGCCGCCAGTCGCCCCAGTGCCATTGTACGGCACCTTGATGACATAGTCGAGGGCGTCGAGGTCGATGCCGTCAATGACAGCCATGATATGGACGCAAAGTTGGAGAGGTGCCTGCTGTCCGGATGGTGGGCGTGCCCAGAACGAGAGACAATGGGATGGAAGGGAAGGAGGACGAGAGGGGAGAAGGGAGACGGGGGAAATAAGAGGAACAAGGTTGCAGAGCAGGCGGTACGGAGCACTCGTAGCTCAGATCTCACTGCAGCGGCCGGCCCTACATAACAGGGTCGATGTGCATGGTGCTTGCTGGTGGGAGAAGGGGGCAGCCCAGAGCCCCAGGGTCGACGGTAGCACGACCTGGGATGGCGTATGGGCAAAGCGAGCCCGCCTCGTCCTAGGACGCTCTGCGGATCGCTGCTGGAACATCGTAGCGTAGCAGTTATTTTAATGGAAACGGGGATTACGACGTAGGGTGGCAGCGAGCCGGGGGGGGGGGGTGTGTGTCTTTGGGAAGGTGATTAGTGTGGCGTATTCCGTTCTAGGGGCAGAAACAGCAAAGAACCGCATTGGGGGGGTCCGCAGACGCAGCTCTCTATCTTACAGAGTATGTACATTCACGGCCAGTGGGCACGGAGTCTGCAGAGATAGCCTGCGGGAGGTGTGGGTGGGTAGGTGGACAGGAGGAAAGAATGTTTTTTTTTGGTGAGTTTTTTTTTTTTTCCTTTTCAAACGGCGAAACTGTGAGCCGAATCGAGCAAAGGCGAGGATGCAGGGAAAAGGGAGGAACGTTCTAGGGGGGCGATTATCTCCTTCTAGCGCTGGGAGGCATTGAAAGACGCGAGGATGCCGAAGGGCTGTTGTGTAGCGTGTGCATACTACGGAGTAGTACGAGTACGTCGTAGGAGGTCGTGCCCACACGGTGGAGAAGACCGTGATGAAAAATAAGCAGCCGGCCGTGATGACAGAGAATCTTTACAAAAAGGAAGCAAGAGAGGACCCACGGGCACTGGCCGGCTAGTCTGCTTGCAGGCCAAGCTCCGTACTATGTAGCCGCACGGCCAGAGAAGAGATAACAGCAGCCAGCCTGTGCGAGTTTTGCCCACTACGCGTGCTATGTAACAGCGTCATGTAAAGATAAGGGCGGTTGCGGGCCGCTATTGGTTGGGGGGTTGCCTGCAGGGTAGACAGGGTGTGGGGGGGGCGCCCAACTTCACAAGGCACAAGACAGAAAACGGCTTTTGGAGCAGGCAGGCAACTGGCCAGCAGCTACGACGTACGACGTAAGATATCTTACCTTCCCAAGAAGGCTCCTGGCGGAAGGAGCGCGCGCCTTTGCGCCGTGGTCGTGCCTGTGGTCCGCTGCGCCTTCCGTCGAGTCCTGCTCCACGGCCTCGCTGCATCTTGCGTGCTTGCGCCCCACTGGTACCGAGAAAAGAAAAGAGGCGCCTGCATGAGGTGAGAGAAGCCGCGAGAAGGGTGGGGCCCCAGACAGAGACAGCCACAATGGATTTTGGCTGGGATAAGTATCGTACTCCGGAGTATGTATCTTACAAGCTGAGCGTGCCCCCGTGCCCCCTACATCTCGAGAGGAGCCTGTGAGAAGCTTCAGCTGGTCTCCACCCGGACAGGCCAAGACGACGAGCATGCACCTCGGATTCGCCGTGTGACTTGTCCTGCTCGATCGTCGCTCGTACGAGGTGCTAGCAAGGGCCTTATTTCCCTCTCGTGACGATGCCTGCATGCAGCTGAACGCCAACGGGCGAGGCAGAAACGGGCGGTTGCCACAGGATCGTCGTGCAGAGACCTCCGCAGCTCTGGGTGTGTGGAGACGAGCAGGGCTTGGCTCTGGCCTGCCCACAGGGGAAATGAAGGAGCCGTGCTGCCTACTCCGACGCTGCTTACTCGAGCCTAGTGGAATCTTACGTGTCAGCGTGGCGTAAGCGTACTCGAGCCTCGGTCCAGGTCACATCCCGGTCAAGCCGAGCTGCGGCTCTGTTCTGTGGTGGCTCTCTTGTGTGTCATATGACCTCTCCGCCATGAACAGCACTTCTGCTGTCTCGGTCGACGAGACCTTCTGGGCCGTCGGTCAAAGTCCAAGCGTGGTTTGAGAAGGCTGTGGGTCGTAAAAGGCAAAGATCAGTAATCTCGGCCTCTAGCCGGCTCAGGGTACTGCCAATTCTCCTTAGGTATCTAACTACTAATAAATAGACATTACTCGTCCATATCCGTGGACTGCTCAGTGTCAAGTCTTGTGTAATAAACCAGCCTCCCTGAATGAAAAGAAAACAGATTTTCCAAGCGCCGACCCACGGCTCATGCAACATGGGTATATGTTGTTGTAGATGTTGTAGATGTTGTAGATGTTGTAGTTGTTGTAGATGTTGATGCAGACTCGTGTTCGTGTCTCTTTACGCCATCGTGGCCGATCGTCCCAGCATGCGGAACCGCTCCTCAAAGTTCTTGATCTGCTCGGCCTCCAGCAGCCGCTGCAGCCGCCGCGTCTCGCGCACCGCCTGCTCCCGGTCTTCCTGCAGCTGCAGCACCTCGATCTGCGCCGTGTTCATCCGGCCCACCACCTCCTGCAGCTCGCTGTCCGCCGACGCCAGCGCCCCCTCCAGCTCGCCCACGCGTGCCCGCAGCGTCGACACCTGCATCTGCTGGTCCGCCTCGACCGACGGCGATGTGCGTCCTCCTCCCGCCGTCAGGGACATGTGCTTTGCTGTTCCCGGGCTGCTGGCCCGGCTGCTCGGCCGCGACGGCACCAGCCGCCCGTTGATGGCAAACATCGGCGACATCGGCGACCTGAGCCCGCCGCCGCCGGCTGCTGCAAACGGCCGCGATGCCGTCCGCGGCGACGCCGAGCCCGGCCCTCCTCGTGGCGACGACGGCGGCGCCCGCAGCTGGCCCGAAGCGTCGCGCAGCCGCTGCAGCTGCGACGAGTGCGCCTCCCGCAGCGCTGCCACCTGCTCCTCGTGTCGTGCCACCCCGTCCTCGGCTGCCGTCTGCGTCGCCACCAGCTGCTCCTCCAGCGTCCGCAGCCGCGCCTCCAGCCCGACGATGCGCTGCTTGTTGAACCGCTGGTCCGACTCCCGTCGTGCCACCATCGTCGTCAGCCGCTCGCGCAGCAGCGCGTTCGCCGACAGCTGTGTCTGCACCTGCTGCGACAGGTCCGTCACCCGCTCCACCGACGCGTCCAGCTGCTGTGCCAGGTTGCGCTCGCTCTCCAGCAGCGACGCCTCTGCGGCCGCCGCGTCTGCCAGCTGGCTCTGCGCTGCGTCGCGGTCGGCCTCCGTCCCCGCCAGCGCCTGCTCCAGACGCCGTATCGCCATCGCCGTGCTCTCGTCCGATATCGCGGCCACGCTCGTCCCGTCTGCCGACGGTATCTCCAGCGCCCGGATCCGCTCCAGCGCCTCGCTGTACGACGTCTGCAGCTTCCGATACGCCTCCTCCAGCGAGGCCGACGTTGCTGGTCCCCCAACATCAGCCTCCTCGCCGCCGAACGCGCTCGATGCCACCGACACCACGCGGCTCGACGGCGTCGCCAGGATGTCGCTCTGCTGCAGCAGCTTGCGCAGGCTCGCAATCTCCTCCTCCGCCCGGTCCAGGTCCATCTTCAGCCCGCTGAGGCCCTTTTCCACCTGCCACTTCTGCTCCAGCGCGTCTTCCGCCCGCCGCCGCAGCATGCTGACCTCCTCTCGCAGCGTCGCCACCTCCCGCTCGTAGCCCGCCTTCTTCGGCGATGCCGTCAGCAGCCGGTCGCGCTCCAGCTCCAGCACCCGCACCTTCTTGCCGTTCTCCCGGTTCTGGAACTCCTGCCGCTCCAGCAGGTTCTTCAGCGCGTTGTGCAGCGCGTCCCGCTGCGCCTCCACGTCTCGGAGCCGCTCCGCCAGCACCTCGCGCGACTCGTTCAGCGTGCTTGTCGGCGCCGTCGCCCCCCCCGCGCCCTGCTGCTGCTGCTGCTGCTGCTGCTGCTGCTGTTGCTGCCGCTTCACCGTGTTCGACCGAGACAGCGCCGGCGGCGCCCGCTGCAGCTTGAACCCGCCCTCCTGCTCGCCGTCCTCGGCTATCGTCATGCTGCTGCTGATCGACCGCAGGTTGGAGTTCTCCTCCTTGAGCGTCTGCAGCTCCTGCTGTATCTTGCTCGTCTCGTAGGCCTGGCGTGCAAGCTCGGCCGCCTGCGACTCCAGTCCCTCCACCCGCGCCCGCAACTGCGGAACGACCTCGTCGCGCAGGTTGTCGCGCTCGTTCGTCGCGCTCTGGAGCTCGCTCTTCATCGCCGACAGCAGGTCCTCAAAGTTCTCCTTGACGCCGCGCTCCTCGGCCAGCCGCCGCCGCAGGTCCTCGCACGCGCCCTCCAGCTGCTTGACCCGGCCGCTGACATCCTCGTTGCTGCGCTGCGCCTGCGCCAGATCCAGAGTCGCCGCCCGCTCGCTGAGCTCCTTGATCTGCTGGTCAAGATACGTGCGGCGCGTCCGCTCGTCCGACAGCTTCTGCGTCAGCTCGAGCCGCACCTGCGCCTTTTCCTGCTCGGCGCGGCGCTGCACCTGGGAGATTTCCTCCTTTGCCGCATCGTAATCGTTGAACGCCCGGCTCGAGCTGTACCCGGAATCGGAATAGTAGTCGCTCGTGCGCTTCCCCGGCGCCTGGGGGTTGCTGATTTCCGCTTGGAGCCGGTCCACAAGGTCTTCGAGGTCGATCTCGCGCCGGATGGACGAAGCCAGCTCGGCGCTGATGGCCTTCAGCTCGTCCTCCATCTCTTCGATCTCGCTGGATGGTGACAGCGGTCGTAGCAGGTGTTGTGGTTGTGATGCAATAACCGCTGGTGTCTGTAAGTCGTCTCTGTATCCCGACACGTCGTCTCCGGCCGCGTGCGTATCGCTGCCAAATGTGTTGTTTCTGCTGTTTCTCTTGTAGTCGCCGCCTTGTGAAGCTGATGTTGATGTAGACAGCGTGGAGGCATGGGTGCCGACTGTGCTTGGTGGTTGCAAGGCGTAGGGAGAAGCGAGCGGAGAGAATTCTCGTTCGGAGAATTCGGTCGTCGACGGGGAGGGCGACCAGCCAAAGAAGTTTCCGAGCTTGGACGAGGCCGGCGACTTGGGCAGCGGCTTGAGCGTGTTTGGTCTGCTCGACTTGTTTGCACCTGTCGGAGTCACCGTGTTGATTGTGGCCGTGCTGTTGCGAGCGACGGGGCTTTGTGTGTTGTCCTGGTAGGAAGAGTAGTGCGAATCGCGCGAGGGCGACTTCTGGGCGTCTATGGTGTCTTTGATGTCTTTGCTGTCTTTGTTGTCGCCGTGGTTGCTAACCGTTCCCAGACTGAGATGAGGGGGGCTCGTCTTACGGGAGAAAAGGGACATGATAGGGGAGGGTGCTATGTGTTCGTCCTCCAGGTCTTCGTCCTGCTCCTGCAGCAGTTCCGGTTCTACGAGTTCCCGTTCCTGCTCGGCCGGATCTCTTACGTGGGTCTGGGCACGCTCTATGTTCGTGACGAGATTCTTCTCATGTTGCGCCGAAACGTCGGTTGCTGCTGTTTGAGGAGTTGCAGGGGTGGAGGCCGTGCTGTTTCGGGAGCTGGAAGTGCTTCCTTCTTCAGAGTCTGTGTCCCGGGTTTCGGAGCAGGCCGAATCTGGAACGACGGCTGGAGATCTACTTTATTCCGCCCCCAAAAGTCAGTGGCGCAGAAAGCGACATGTGAAAGAGGAAGGGAGTGAAAGAGGAAAGGGGCGAACGAGTGAAAGGACGGATGGTTGAAAGGGGCACACAAAGGCGAAAATGTACGAAACGGCACCCACCCTTTGTCTATGCTATCCGCCTGTTTTTTTGAAACAGACAAGGAGGCCGGCACCAGCAAAGATGGCAGCGGGGGTTTCTGGTGTGTCCTGTGCGATTGGCCAGGGAACTCGTACAGCGTCGGGCTGTCGATGGAACACGAGCGCGTAAACCTCTGGTCGGGCCGCGGCAGCTCGTCAAAGTCGTCTAGACTGTCCAGGTTCTGCAGGCCGCCGAGGTCGTCTAAGCTGTTCCGGCTGCTGCTGCTGCTGCTGCTGCTTTCTTCCTCGTCCTCGTTGTGGATGGGGAGGTGATTGTGAAATGAAATCGGGCGCTGCTCGACCAATGGGGAAGCCGTGTTGGCTAGAGGCTTTCGCCGAATAGGACCTGCAGGGCCGGGAGATGGGCCGGATGTCACTGGGCGAGCTGGCGCGACGAGGCAGGGCCGGTCCAAGGTGGAGGCCAGGCTATGGGTCCTGCGTTCGCTGCCGACGGCGGTGATGGTGGCGATGTTTGGCAGAGAGCTGAGCGAAGAGGTCCTGGGCAGGAACTGCTGGTGGCCCGTCTTGTTGCTGGTCCCGAGAGTCAGGGGCGAGGGCCGAGAGGATGACGGGCGAGCAGACTCAAACGAAGGCAGACGGAGACGAGTGGAAGGAGAGGAAGAAGAAGAAGACGAAGAACCGTAACCAAAGCGAGCACTCTCGGGGGAAGTGAAGGCAGTGGTGGGTGGAAGAGAGTCGAGAGAAGCAAGGTAAGAGGACGACGAAGAAGGGTGCAAAGAGAGAGGAAGATCAGGCTGGGGCCGATCAGAAGGGGGCGTGAGATTGAGGGGGTGGTCCGTCCCCTGATCCAGCAGCTCGACAGCCATGATGCTATATATTACGGGTGGTGAGCGGTGTTTCGTGGTAGCAGACTCAGGCGGCTTTGGGTGGCACTCTCATCGCTTGGCTGGGAAGAAGGGGCGTGTGAAGAACACGGGTGCGAGATGGCGTGTGACGGTATGGTAGGATTGGGGTGCTCGGACAGGCAAGGCCGGGAAAATAAAGCGACATGAAAGATTAGACCAGAGAGAAAATGGACGGTCTGGCGCCAATCATTACTGGAAGGGCGGAGAGAGAGGAGACTGGTAGGGAGTAGTATCGTAGTAGCTGGATGCAAGAGGTCGATATCATCCGGACCGCTCCAGCAAGGCGGCTGACAATTTCCCGGTCAATCCTTTTTCTGCTTTTTCTGCTTTTTCTGCCTTTCCCGCCTTCTTCTTCTCGGGTGGTCTTCTGTCTTGGGTCATCGTCCCATCTTCAACGGCGGCTGTACGTACTCCGTACTCGTAGACTATTGGATGACGCGTGTTGGCCAGGGGGGAGGGGGGCTGGAGCGTCGAGGCCAGAGGGATGAGCAGCGCGTTGCCGGAATGCGGAAGGGAGACCGGCTTTCGTAGGACGAACAAAAAGAAGCCGCCGCCGCCTCCTCTCTCTCGCTGCTGGCCCTTGCTGGCCCTTGCTGGTGCGGACCTCCTGCGCCACTCGGCTCGTGCGGTGCGGGTCCATCTGCACAAATAAAAACAGGAGGAGGAAGCAGGAAAGTCACCGTTGTTGACGAGTCGCCAACGCGCCAGTGGAGTGAGCTTGGTTGGCGAGCGTCGCATTGAAGTCGTTGCCCCTTGCGCTAAATGTGAGGTTCTTTTTTGCGGATGCAGCTTCGGCCAATCAGCGCCGGCCGCTGCGACCTGAGCCAGGGGTCGTTTGCCCTTTTCCTGTGGTTGTGCAGCAGGAGCGCCCACGCGTAGCTTACATATCCAGAATAGTGCTCGGACTAGTGAAATTGCCGTCTTTATTTGGATACTGCCCTGCGCCTTCCTCTTTTGGGCGGCGCAGACAGGGGCAGCCGAGAACACATGATGCATCGGCAATCGAGAGCCTGCGAGCACTGCATACGAGTACTCGTACAAGGACCGAGAACTGCATCTCGGCGGCTAGACAAAGCGGTGAGGAACCGGAAAACACCGCCCACAGCACACACTGGTTCTGCAACATGTCGTTGGTGCATGCGCGACATACTGCTTTGGAGCATTGGCATCGCACAAGATCGTGGTTGCTGAGATCGTCAAAGCCAATTAGTTGCATGCAAAAACCTTACTATTACGCATTGGGCCTCTCACGTGCAGTGGCTCCGTCCCTACGGAGTAAATGTTGAAAAAGAATGCACCCACCTTGCCCCTGGCCCAGAATACTGTTTTCAACCCTTGCTCGTGTTGTCTACACTTTCGACGTTACTCCGTATAGCTGAGTATACCTTACTCGTAAGATAAAGTATCGTATGTATCTTACATGGCAGTGCGGCACTCTATAAACTAAGAAATGCATAAACTCGGGGATTACCAACGGGATGGATGCAAGGGGATCTGTTCTGTCTTACCCGTGGCAGTTGCTGGAGAGGCTTTAATTGCGCCTTATGCAAATGGGAGGCTAGCAAAAACCTGTTCTTTTGGCCGGGAAACACCTCGGCGAGGCTCGCTCGTGAAATAGATACATAGTAAGGAGTGACGGCGCCACCTCTTATTGCTTGCTCCGCTGCCAAGATGCGGTGCTCCTTTTAGAGTGGTAGCCGGCCACTCGTCTTGCACAGCGTCAATAGTCTGTTGTAGGATATTCTCTACTGTGAGGCTGGGGAAAAGCACCCAATAAGAGCACCGTATTTGTGCCTTGGGTTAGAAGACAACAGTATGCACTCTTCCAGAGTCGGGCACGCGAGATACTGTCAGAGACACAAGTCGGTCGGCTCATTAGTCATCTCGTCATTAGTCATCTGGAGTTCACTTACATGGCAGCAATTAAGCTTGAACGAATCACGTCGACCTGAGCATTTGGAGCACGCCACCCCATCGTGTGCTCACAAGCACAAGAGTATAAGTTCGTGCAAAGTCCCAATGTTGAATTTACGTTCCATCAAAATCCATCGCTTGACAGCCACAAATCACAATGTCTAACTCGACGCCTTTACCAGCCACCCTGAGCTGCTCAAGGTGTGGATCTGTCAGGTTGGCATACGAATGGTCATGCCAACTGATAAAAGGCGCCTCAAAACGTATTGGCAGAATACGAAGCCAAAGTATGACTTTGGCGCCTGCGAGTACTGTGACGTCTGCTTCATCCTCTTAACGCCCGAGGAGAACACCACAGTAACCCTGAAGCGCATATACCTGGGCCGACTAGTATCGTCACACTCATACACCAACTATTCGAAATTATTTTGGCGGCTGACGACAACATCCATGAAGAGGCACTACAGATATATTTAAAGAGCTAGGACTCGAGGTCCAGGCACCCACGCGGACAGTTTTCCCTCATTATGTCTGGCAAATTCTAGCAAGCTCTTGGTCCTGGCGCCTGCCTGGTAACGGTCCGCCATTACCCACTTACAAACCCAAACAGCCGCCGATCCAGAAGAAATCACGCGTATATACTGGATCTAGCCACCAACGAAACCTTACTGGTGGTAGGAAGTGATCCGCTACCGGCGACTTGAATGGAAAGCATGAAAAAGACTGAGCTTAGATAGAAAGATGTAAAGATCTAGCAAGCTAAGTTTCAGCTTGAATAAATTACATCTTAGCTGTAATGGTTTTTAAAAAGCATAGTAGCGAATGTTCCTAGCAATGCTAATTGTATTGTCTCTAGGTCATGCTAGTTGCTACCAGCTGGCAGTGCGGACGCCGAACGGGGCCGCTCCGTCTCCTTCTGGCCACTGCCGGCAGCATCAGCGGGCGAGCGGCGGCGGGCGCAGAAGCCGAGGATGCAGCTGACGCAGCAGAGAGTGTGGCGGCGACGGTTGCGTTGTCGCGGCGGTTGGCATTCCGTCCCCGCCAGCCTAGCAATGGCTGGGCCGGCGAAAGGCCGAAAGGGATTGTCGGAGGAGGAGGAGGAGGAGGAGGAGGAGGAGGACCACCACCTCCGGTGACGATCGTCGTAACTGTTAAGGGCACCAGGCCACCACCCTGCTTCATGGCAACCGCCTCATAGTTAGGCATAATGACAAACGGACGTATGCTCCAATGGATCTACTTACGGCTGGCTGCCCGGGCCCAAGCGCCCGGTGGCGAGTCAGCATTTCCCTCATAGCAATAAGCGGATGTGAATTATTTTTCTGGTTACTTCTGCTTCTGCTATTACTGCTGTTGTTGCCGCAGCTTCTGCTGTTGATGGTGTTCTGTTTGATGGTGGTGATAGTTATGATCACGGTTGTTATTTTTGAAGAAATCTGAAGAGTTCTGCGCAATATTTCAACCAGACATGGGATTGCATCGCTCCTTCCAGTTGAGTATTTCCCAAGTCATCAAGCATGTCGTTCTGTCTCTTCCCAGAGCTTCTACTACAACATTAGGGAGCAGCAAAAAGGCTTTAGCGAAACGCTTTGTTCCATCATCCCGTCAAAAGGATTCTTGGAATTTTGCCGAAAACCCTAAACAGTGTGTCCAGAATCTTTCTTACACGTGCGTCCCCAAAGAACCGATGGTAGCAACCAAGAGAGCGGGATGCTCGAGTCGCAACTCGATACCATTTTGTAACGTTTCCATCCATCATCACATTTCACGCACCCAAAGCTTCTTGAAGACAGCATCAGCATCAACAACAACATCCACAACCGCCGCGCATCGTCAGTATGTCGCTACGACGGAACAAGCATCGCGCTTGTAAAAGACCCCTTGTAAGTAAAGTGACCGAAAGATTAGAGATTAAGCTGAGACAATTCCATTTACAGCTCTGCCTCAGCGTCCATCGCGCGCCACCGCCGACCCGCCACTGCCGCCACGGAACCGCCAACCGCCAACCGCCACCAAGGGCACAGCACCTCCGCAACCGCAGCGCCGCCACCGCCGTCGCCAGAGTCGCTGCGGCCACCACTTCCACCGCCACCAGAGAAAACTTACTTGATCTGAAGATTCTTTAATCTATTCGATCGAATTGAATGTTGTCGTAGTGTTTGAGCATTGAATGACAACGGAAGAAGCAGGTTGGCGATAGAATACGATGGCAGAATGCGTTGATAGAATGTGTTGAGAACGCTTTGCATACGGGTTTCCAAAGGCACTTCGCAGAGCAGACACACCAGCTATTAGCAGGACATCTATCTAGTTAGAAGAAGTGTTGCGCCTCTACTGACTGCCATCATACCTGTTTTGCACAGTAGCTACGCCGCATACTCTTCGCTTTAGCATCGAGCTTGAAATAGTCGCGGCCCAACAGCAAGGCCACTGAATGCTTGAAAGAGCACTATGACTTTGACGATACAGATGTTGGCCACAGTCCTAAGATGATCGCTGGCAAACACGAAGAAAAAGCTCTCCTAAATCTGCCTCCTATTGCAGGAAGCATTTCATCAGAAGGACTACTTGCCAATCGATTGCGAGGTAGACTACAGCAAGTGGACGATTAGCGAGGACCCAAGAATTGTGGACCAGGGTCGTGAATTGGAGATTATCTCACCAATCTTCCTGGCAACAGATGCTGATATCTGGGTTCCGAGACTTCGAGAAGCTTTTGATGTGGTCAAGATTCTCTTCGACATTGTTACAAGGCCCGAGCATCACTACACGACCCATGTCCACATCGGCCCGGTTGACGGGTTTGATATTGGCCAGCTTAAGCAAGTAGCCCGTGGCGTCATCGTATTTCAAGACGGCGTGGAGGTCTACGCGAAGAATGTTCGTTTGCCGGACACGCTTTTTGACAGCATCGGCCAGATGGACGAAGAAGAACTTATCGACGCCATGATGCCAGACACGCCGCCTACACCTGCAGTACATATGTGACAGGAGATAAGTAGAATTTCTCGTCCCTCCAGAGACTAGGCACGGTGGAATACCGCCAAGGTCTACATTCTAAATCGCCGAAAGATGTGTTTGTGTGGGCCATGCTGGCTCTCTCAACCATGGAGGTCCTTCTTGGAGGAGACCATCAATGTTTGCTCGCAAGGATGCGGTACTCCCAACCGCGTGAGCGGCTGGTAGCTTCTATGCTCCTGCTTATCGCAGGGTCTAGACATGTTGACAGTTTTTGGGAATAATGAGTCCTGCGTCTCTCTTTCTTTTTGTCAGCGGCTCTTAGTGCTGAAGTGCATACCTCCCCTTGCTCTTCGGAGTATCGGTGCCAAACGATATGTCCACACCTTCTCGCGGTGTTTGGCGTCAGTACCCTGGGTTTTGACCCGGGGGAAGCTAAGATGGACATCCCTCAGTTTCCAACAGACTGACATTATCCTGTACACAACGCCGTTCCTGGCAAGCGACTTCTCGTTCCTTACCTCGTTTTGTTGATGGTGAAGGATCTGCTCTCGGAAGCGGCATTCTTTCTGTCAGCAGACTTATGGCTTTTGGTGAGTCAAAGATGCAGTGCTCTCATGCAGGCACCAGCCACCACAACAGATCATGTGACCAAGCCCCAGCTGATGACCTCCGTGACAGCTGACAGCCTCGACAACCCAAGGCGAAAGAGGAAATACAGCACACGTGCTGCCTGCCCAGGCAGCCTTGTTGCACAGCTGCGCCGGGCGGATGACTGACTCGAAGCGGCCTCAATCTGCGTGAAAGCTTCACAGAGAGCTTCGCTTTATATAAGATGCATTCTGTCACAGGCTGCAGGTGGAATGGCAACATATCCCCATTTATGCACATACAGTCATGGCACTGCGCTGCGATTCGTTTCACCCCGAGCCGCCGTTTTCCATCGACGTCTTGCGCTCTTCCGACGGGTCGTCCCAACAGCCGCGACCACCGCTGGAGTCGCTGCTCCCGGGGGTCTACCGCGAGGAGAGCCTCTCGGCGCTGACGGTGCCGGCGCTGACAGAGGCGTACCTGACGGCGGAGCTGGGCCTGGGCCGCCTCGACGGCTTCAGCCACCACTGGTTCTGGCTGCTCGGCGCGCCGGCGTTGCCCCGTCCGCTGCACGACTGCACGCACCACTCGCGCACCATCTGCGTCACGGAACGCATGGACCGGCACCTGGGGCTCGGCCTGAGCGGCGGTGGCGGCAGCAGCGCCAAGCAGACGCTGCTGTTTCTCAAGCCACTGCCGCGGCTGCTGCTGGACGCGCGCTTCTGGCAGTCGGTCCTGTCCCACAGCTGCTCCCGAGCGGACGGTGACGGTGGCAGCGACGGTCACGGCAGCACCCACAGCTCGCCGGCCGACTGCGGCAAGCGCCACCTCTGGGAGTGCGCGCTCGGCTTCCTCTACTCGTATGTGGCGCTGGTGCCGTACGAGAGCGACTTTCGCATCGCCCAGCGCCACGGCCTGCTGCCGGCCGAGGTCAGCTGGGACGGCTGGCGCGTGCTCGCCGGCCAGGTGGTCACGTGCGCGGACGTGCGTGGGCGGCGCTTCCACCAGCGCTTCCTCTACGGCGAGCTGCGGCTGCACCGGCTGCGCGAGATCAGCCAGCTGCGCCGCGGCGGACTGCTGCCCGTGCTCGTCGGGCGGCTGGACCGGCTCGCGCGCTTCTTCCAGGACAACCTGCGCTCGCTCGCGTCGCTGGTGGCCTACACGGCCGTCGTGCTGAGCGCGCTGCAGACGGGCCTGACGACGACCAGCCTGGCCGACAGCGCCGGCTTCCAGAGGTTTGCCGCCGGCTTCACCGTCTTTGCCCTCGTCGGGCCCCTGGTCGTCATCCTCGGCTGCGCCCTCTACTTTGGGCTCTCGCTCCTCTACCACGTCTCTGTCCACGTGCTGACGAGCCACCTCTGTGTGGCCGACAACGGCAGCGTCCCCGAAGACGGGACCCCCTTTAGCCCCTGGGATGAGAAGAGCGAGGTGTAGGCGACGACCAGTGTCTGCACTACGAGTAGCCGCTACTACCTAGGCAGGTCACACTGTTTCAGGGAAATATCCAGGACGGAGCTCGACCAAGGCATGGCCAGTCCTACGGGCGATGAAGGGAAAAGGGAAACGGCAGGGTTGCCGTCCCCAGTCCGTCAACTGTTATCTATCTTCTCCTTGAGAAGCAGCATGTGATCAGACCAGGAATGAGAAAGGAGATCGGAAGATGGAACACTGTCGGTTTATGCATTCTCGGTGGGAGACTGCGCAAGGACGACTGATATCTTTCTCAGCGCCCCGGGAGAGGTGCGCCTGCGCAAGTACTCGTACCGCTCTATCACCGATGACGCCCATAGCTGGCAGCAGCTGGCAGATTGGCTCCTTCCTTTATAGTTTCATGTAGTACACAATCACAAAAGATCAACGCTGGCGGTTCCAATAAAAGTAAGCAGTAAGATACCTATCTGCGCCTAGGGA
The DNA here is from genome assembly GCA_029299595.1 of Grosmannia serpens. NCBI lineage: Eukaryota > Fungi > Ascomycota > Sordariomycetes > Ophiostomatales > Ophiostomataceae > Grosmannia > Grosmannia serpens. The sequence goes on from JANSMH010000176.1 coordinate 24,416, forward strand.
GGGAATGAGAGCCACTCCAGGAGACCATGAGACAAGAAAAGCAACCGGGAACGCCCTCCCAACCAGCCGTGGAAACCGTGTGTATCATAAGGATTGTGCATCAGAGGCCAGTATGCAGCAAAGGGGGATGAGAATGGAAGAGACGGAAGTGAAGGGCAGAAAGAGAGCACGGGACTAGATGGTGGATTCCATTCCCAAGGGAGCCAGTCCCGGGGTGGTGACGGACAGCGGCGACCAGACGGGCAGGTCGACCAGACGTGGCTCGGAGGTGGCGCTGGACCGGGACGAGCGGGAGAGCGGCGAGGTGACGGCGGACGAGGGCAGCGAGGCGGAGACGTAGGAGGACGAGGGCGAGGGCGAGGCGGTGGGCGAGGCGGCGTCCAGGCGGGTGTGCTTGGAGCTGCTGCTGTGGTGGTGGCGGTGGTGGTGATGCGGCAGCGACGGGCGATGTTGGTGGTGATGTTGCTGGTTGGACAGCGACTGGTGATGCTGCTGGTTGGGCAGTGACTGGTGATGCTGGTGCTGTTGGTGGGGCAACGGCTGTTGCTGTTGCTGTTGCTGGTGCTGGTGCTGGTGCTGGTGCAGGTGCTGCTGTTGTTGTTGTTGCTGCTGCTGCTGCTGCTGCTGCTGCTGCTGTGCGCGCAGGACGAGGCTGTGGGGACAGCGGCCCTGGCCGACGGAGCGGCGGTGGCTGTGGAAGGAGCACTGGCGGAAGCCAAAGTGGCGGTCGTCGCGGCGCAGGTGGTTGCTGGGGATGCGCAGCTGGGGGTTCTTGATGCGGACGTCGGCGGCGCTGGCGGCCATCTTGGCGAGGTGGGCGTCGTAGTCGGCGCGCAGGGGGGGGAAGGCGTCGAGCAGGCGGCGCAGGCGGTCGGCGGCGTCGCGGTCGTGGCCGCGGTTGGACAGGGTCCAGGCCAGCAGGGCGACGGCCCACTTGCGCAGGCGGCAGGCGGCGACGGGGTCGTCGCAGTCGCCGTAGAGGAAGCGGACGAGGCGCGGCGTGGCCTCCCAGTCGAGGCGCAGGTAGAGGTCCTGCAGCGCGTCCATGGCGGCGTCCTGCAGCGCGGGCACGTCGGCCTGGGCCGCGAAGAGGTGGGCGCGCACCAGGTGCCAGTGCAGGTCGCTGCAGGTGCGGGAGGGGGAGGGGGAGGGGGAGGACGAGGGGGAGGTAGAAGCCGCCCCCGGCGGCTGCAGCAGCTGGATCTCCTCGTCGGCGGCACAGGCGCCGGCCAGCACGGTCATGGCCTCGTCGATGACGGTGCGGAAGGCGTGGCCGCGGTACAGCCAGAGCACAAAGAGCTCAAACATGCCGGCAGACTCGCCGGCGAGCCACAGGACGATGGGCGAGGACGAGGACGACGAGGACGACGGCGGCGACGGCGCCAGGCTCTCGGGCACGGCCTCGAGGCTCTCGCGGAAGACGACGCTGGCCGCGCAGAGCAGCCGCCGGTGCACGACAAACTCGCGCTGGTCGGGGCCCACGAGCACGCGCACCAGGTCGCCGGGGCATCGGCCGCTGTCGCTGTCGGTCGGGTCAGCCATGGTGCGTTCCTGTCGTTCGATTTCGTCCTGGTCAACAGAGGAGATCGCGCACCGATCGAACCACGTTTTGGGGCCACGCGGTCCCCCGACAGCAGACGAGCCCGTTCTTGTACTATGTACGTGGTCAGCCCGGGCGGGTGCTCCGCCATCCTGCCCTCCCACGCGCCGAGGTGACGCTGAGAGAGAGCGTTACAGCGAAAGAGGAGAGCGAGGGGGGGGGGCCCAAAAAGAGGGCCAAAACGCTCTGCCACCCCCTCCCCGGCGAAAGAGAACTAGCACCCAGAATGGCATCAGTGCCGATGCAGAAGGGGGTCCCTTGGCAGCAGCCATTGCGGCCTCTCTCCCATCCCTTCTGGCCATGCTTTTGTTCGGGAGTGCACCTTGTCGATCCTAGTGGCGATCACGACCATCACCCCCCCTGGCTCGGCCCCTCTGACGCTCCTGGCTTATTTCGACTAAACATCGTTTCGTTTCGAAGCTCCGTGTCTGGCCGGGGGGGTGCGTGCGGGCGAGGAGAAGAAAAAAGGCCGTTTGGACGACGGCTTGTCTGGTCAAGACGGGCTGCCAGGAGCTGCAGCACACTAACGCGCCGCTACCGCCGCAGACGCGCTAGCCCAGGACCCGAGAAGCAGCGCTGATTGGCCAAGGGCCACCCGCAATGCGTATGCTGACTAAGCAAAACGGAGCAACCATAACGAATAGCACGATTTGGTAGGGCACTCCAACAAGCTTTGGCTTTAAGCTTTTCTCGCTCAGGCGCGTGGCTGTGGATCGCCGAAATTGCAACGGGGCCCGCCCCTTTCCACCTGTCCCTTCTGTCTGTGCCGTCCCTGTGACACAGAGGGATCGGCCTGGCAAATGAGTCTGCGCATGTCGCTTATCCGCAGGCACATCTCGCTTCTTTCCCTCGGCATGCTTGGTCCTCTCCTCTCCCGCTAGTAGACATATACAAAGTTTTCGTTTTCCCTGTCCGACAGGTCCCGAAAGGCCGTCGCGTTGAGCCCGTCCGCGTCGTCGGTGACGATGCCCTCGGCCCGCAGCCCGTCCCGCCGCCTCTGCTTCTTCCTGTTCTCCCACAGGAAGACGGCGCGGAAGACGAAGAAGAGCGCGAGCTCGACGCAGTTGGCCACGAGCAGCGACCCGATGCCCAGGTGGTACGTCGGCGCCTGCGCCGTCTTGTAAAAGAACGGGCTGGCAATGTTGCCGATGCACGCGCCCGCCCAGATCATGCCGGCCACGATCATCTTCTTCGACTGACCGCCCGTGTTGCTGGTGACCAGGGACAGGCAGAGGACAAACGAGGCCTGGTACGAGCCCGTGAGGTAGCTGTCGCGTTAGTCTTGGGCATTGTGGGTGAGAGCGGACGAATACAAAAGACATACAAGCACAGCAGGCGTCCGACGTAGGCGTCGTCGGGGGCCAGCAGGAAGCCCAGGGCGCCCGCGATGGTCGGCAGCATAAAGGCGGCGCAGACCAGCGTGCGGCTGTTGGGCGGCAGGTGCCGGTTGGCCAGGGCGCCCAGGCCGATCCAGAGGACGACGATGACGCCCTGGGGGATGCCCAGCAGCGCCGTGTGCAGCGTGTCGAAGCCGAGGCCCTCGATGACGAGCGTGGAGAAGTTGGAGATGCCGCCGTTGGGCACGTTGGACACGAAGCCGAGGAGGAAGAAGAGCCAGGTCTTGTAGTCCAGAAAGGCCTCGCGCACGTGTGTCCAGTTGATCGTGCGCTGCTCGAACCGCGTCTGGTTGCGCCGCATGCGCGCAATCATGACCAGTCGCTCGGCGTGCGAGAAGCCGCGGAAGCTCGTCGGCGAGTTGGGCAGCGCCACCAGCAGACAGAGCGCCCAGCCAGAGCAGAGCGCGCCGACGACGAGGAACTCGTAGCGCCAGGACGCGAGGCCGCCCTTGATCTGGCCGATGCCATAGCCTGGGGGGGTGAGGGGGGTTAGAGAGAGGAGAGGAGAGGAGAGACAGGACAGAACAAAAACCCACCGATCAGCCCACCTCCGGCTACACCAATGCCGTTCCACGCATACCAGGCCGCGATCCGCGACGGCTGCTCTGCCTGGGTGTAGAACATGGACGTATACAGCATAAAGGCCGGGTCGGCAACAGACTCAAAGGCGCCCGAGACGACGCGCAGCGCCGCCACGGCACCAAAGCTCTCGGCCGCCGCCTGGCACATGAGAAAGGCCCCCCACAGGAAGATGTTCAGGGCCAGGTACCAGCCCGGCCGTGCCCGCTGCATCAGCAGGTTGGACGGGATCGACCAGAAGAGCCAGCCAAAGTAGAACACGCTGGACAGCCACGAGTACTGCTGGCCCTGCAGGCCGAGGTCCGTCTTGATGCCAAAGATGGCCGCGTACGAGAGCGTCGTCTTGTCGACGTACTGCGGCCGCCTCGGTGATCAGCGCGTGGCTCTCACCACAACACAGAGAGCAGAGAGCACACGCACGTAGAAAAAGTAGCACACGCCCAGCACCGGCAGGATGCGCCGGTCCAGCTTGCGCACGACCTGCCGCTCCAGCACGGCGTCGATGGCGCCCTCATCCGGATACAGCGCAATGGCCGCGCGGTACAGCTCCGCATTGTCGCCTAGGATCGCCGGCGGCTTCGTCGAGCGCCCGCCAAACGTATCCTCGGAGACCTGCTGGACCGCGGTCTTGTCGTCCATGACCGTGGCTGCAGTCTGCTTCTCTTTTTGGGTGTCTGCTGGTTGGACCCGTCTTCTGGCCTTCTAGATCTGAAAGACCAAGAGAAATAAAGCCAGGAAGCCGTGGACTGAGCCGAGATCAGAGAGCATCACAGACAAGCCCAGCTGCTGAGCTTTCTTATCCCCCACCGAACGTTTCTCCCCGCAGCCAGTGCCCGTAGCTCGGCTATTAGTGGACCCGTAGCCTTCTCGACCCACTAACCTCCGCTAATAGGCTCTCGAGCGAGGTTGCAGAGCATCTGCAGACGAGTAGTCTGACAGCCGGGAAAATGACAGGTCGGCGTCCAGTGCACCAAGTTGGCGTTCAAGCAACGCGGGAAAACATTTCGGCTCGTTGTTGCGAATAGGTATTCGATACCACCATACCAATCAGAGTTTAACTGGAAGAAGTGGCTCCTTTGGTAGACAGCTGTCTGGCTAATAAAATGTAGCATATAACTAATGTTAGTGGCCCTTCGAGTTGATTGGCAGTCGAAACTAACACAAGTCCTCGGGAATGCCAGTTCGGCTGACAGCGGTACCCGTGGTTATACTCCGTAGCGTCTGGACTAGGAGGCTCCTCCTCATTGTGCCTGGCGACGATCCAGCCGAGGCGTCTCGGGGACCGCTCCCTAAAACCACTGGAACGTTCTCCGGCGATAGACGTCCTCAAATTAAGATGGAGCTGCTGATTAATTGCGTCTCAACGTATCGGGTCCGGATTAATTCAGCAATAGTGTGAATGGTGAAATACGACGAATGGCTGAGCTCATTGGATTTGAAATCACGCTTCGCACGCATACTTCGTAATACTCTTCCCTTCCTTTCTGCAAGGCTAGAAGCCGTGAGATCAAAAGAAGAGTGAAAAGCAGACAGTCTCGCACGACTGCCAGCAATTTCTCCCCGTCAATCACCACCAGTTGTCAGCATCACAGAAACAGCACACCACCTCTGTTCAGCCATGTCCTCGTCCGCCTCGCGCGAGACGGCGGTCACGAAGCGCGGCTTCCCGACGTACAGCCTGCCGGCGCCCGGGGTGCCGTACTACACGCCGGCGCAGAGTCCGCCGGCGGGCACGGCGCTGGCGCAGGATGTCGGCGCCGGCGAGTCGGTGCCGACGCTGTTCACGCCGCTGACGATCCGGGGCGTGACGCTGGCGAACCGGGTGGCGGTGGCGCCCATGTGCACGTACTCGGCCGACGACGGGCACGCGACCGACTTCCACGTGGTGCATCTGGGCCAGTACGCGCTGCGCGGCGCGGGCCTGACGATGGTCGAGGCCACGTCGGTGCAGCCCAACGGCCGCATCTCGCCCGAGGACGTCGGCCTGTGGGCGGACAGCCAGGTGGCGCCGCTGCGGCGCGTCGCCGACTTTGTGCACGCGCAGGGCCACAAGATCGGCCTGCAGCTGGCGCACGCCGGCCGCAAGGCGAGCGCGCTGGCGCCGTTCGTGGCCGTCGCGCCGGGACAGCCGCGGGTGGCCGTGGCCGCGGCCGGCGGCTGGCCCGACGCCGTCGTGAGCGCGTCGGCGCTGCCGTACGACGACGCCAGCCCGACGCCGCTCGCGCTCTCGGCGGCCGGCATCCGCGACCTGGTGGCCGCCTTTGCCGCCGCCGCCCGCCGGGCCATCGATGCCGGCATCGACGTGCTCGAGATCCACGCCGCCCACGGCTACCTGATCAACCAGTTCCTGTCGCCGCAGACCAATGTGAGAGAAGAGGGGGGGTGTTGCTGTTGCTGTTGCAGCTGCAGGGCTTTGGAACGACACGGCTGACCCCCCGACAGAAACGCACCGACGAGTACGGCGGCAGCTTTGCCAACCGCACGCGGCTGCTGCTCGAGGTCGTCGCCGCCGTGCGCGCCGCCGTGCCGACGACGACGCCCGTCTTTGTGCGCGTCTCGGCGACCGAGTGGCTCGAGCAGGTGACCGCCGAGCCGTCGTGGACGGTCGCCGACACCGTCCGGCTGGCGCGCCTGCTGCCGGCCGCCGGCGTCGACCTGCTCGACGTCAGCAGCGGCGGCAACAGCCCGCGCCAGAAGATCGCCATCCACCCGCACTTCCAGACCGACATCGCCGCCCACATCCGCACGGCGCTGGCCGCCGACGCCGACGCCGACGCCGGCCAGCCCCCGCTGCTGCTCGGCACCGTCGGCCTCATCACGACGCCCGAGCTGGCACGCGACGCCGTGCAGCGCGGCGGCGCCGTCCAGGCCGACCTCGCCCTCGTCGGCCGCCAGTTCCTGCGCCAGCCCGACTTTGTCCTCTGGGCCGCACACCAGCTGGACGTCGCCGTCAAGTGGCCGCATCAGTACTCGCGGGCGCTGTGGCCGTCGCAGAAGCTGTAGCGCCTCCTGCCACAGGTTCGGCGGTTCGGCACGGGCACCGGGCGGATCGAGAATGCTGCATTGCTAGACGAAAAGACCAAAGACGAAAGGCGGTAAGAGCGCCACACTATGTAGAAAACGCCGTAGAAACGCCATAGAAAACGAACACGAGAGCAGATGCACCCTGACGTCAGACTCGCTCCTTCCCCGCGCAGAGACGTGCTTATGTCGTGTTGCCTGGCGCGCGCGTCCAGCAAGTCATGTGATTCTACAGAAAAAGCTGATGTGATGCGAGAAGACATTCTGTCCCTCTATGCCCCGTGTTCCTCCCAACCTCGACTCTCCACGCCTCAGTCCCGATACCACTTTTCCGAGGCCGGATCGGCCCCGGGCGCCGCCGATGCGTCGAGCTGCGGCCGTGTGGTGCTCTCCGTCTGCTGCTGCTGCTGCTTCTGCTGCCGGCTCGCCACTTCCGAGGCCACGAGCGCCCGGATCAGCTCGATGACGAGCGTGCGCCCGGTGGCCACGCGCTCCGGCGCCGCCGACGCGGGCACGTGCAGGAACGTCACGCGGCGGCGGCTGTCGGGGTCGGGGATGGGCGGCAGGCCGGGGGCGACGGGGGCGGCGATCCCTCGCCCGCGCCGGTAGAGGTGGGCGAGCGACGAGAAGTAGGTAAAGTCGCAGAGGTAGCGGCCGGCGTCGAGGGAGATGCGCAGGTCGGGCGGGGGGGTGTCGTCGGCTTCCGCATCAGCAGCAGCAGCAGCAGCAGCAGCAGCAGCAGCGTTGGCGCGCCACCGCGACAGCACGTCGTCGAGGTCGACGTGCGACTCGAGCGACGGCGGCACGCCGTACCAGGCCCACTGCGGGTTCTGGCCGTCGACCACGGGCAGCCGGCCGTCGACGTCGGCTATGCGGTAGCCGTCGCGGCGGCCGACGCGCTCAATGGCGTAGTGCAGCCGCGGGCCGGCCATGCCAATGTGCAGCATCAGGTCGATGCGCCGCGGCGGCGTAAAGGTGGACGACGACGACGACGACGACGACGATGCGCCGCCCAGCTTCACCGTGCGGCCGTCCCACAGCTTCGGCACGAGGTCGCGCACCGTCGCAAACGCCACGCGCACCGGCTCTGGATACACGACGATGCGCACGGCCGGCAGCAGCCCGTCGCCGGCCGGCGACCCCGGCGACCCCGTCTTGCCGGTGGCCGTCGTCGCTGGCGGCGGCAGATACGCCGGCAGCCTGCTCGCAATCTCCCACGACGGGTTGTCGGGGTACTCGGACCTAAACGGCTGCACACAGCCAGGAGGGCGCGTCAGCTGGGGATGGGACCGGGGCAGAGAGACCTGCTTCTCCGAGACACAACCTACAGAAAACCCCGTCACGAGCACCGTAAACTCGTCCCGCTCCTCTTCGACTGAGCCCATAATTCAGGACGCGCAAGGGTATCTCGGGGATGTACAGGCTGGAAAGGGAGCTGCTCAAGAAAGGGAAGCGCTATCAAAGAATGCTGAATGCAAAAGGGTGCGATATGCTTGGCGTCTACACGGACTGGGCAGGATGGAGAACAAGGAGATAATAAGGACGAAAGAAAAAACGGACAGCAACAGGCCGACTGCCAGCGTGCACTTGTATCTGCGTGATGGGAATGCGAGCCTGACTGCTCTCGTACTCGTATGCTTCTCAGAGACACTGGCCTGGCCGCCACGCCCCACGCCGGTGGGTCGGCCGGGTGGCAGCCTTTCACTCGGTAATGCCATGTATCGCATAGCATCCCGCCACGGAAGACGTCATGGGGTGCTTAGTTTCGCGCTGCGACACAACTGCCCGTCTTACGAGCGCGAGCGCCGCCACGAGAGCCCAAGGCGGCAGATGCGCCCTGCGGCCCGAATGGCAGCTGGCTCGTCGCGGTCACGGACCTTTCGAACATCTGCTGATTCGTATCCCTGGGCCCAAATTGCCTCGCCTTCTTGTCTCCTGCTGTGCGCGCCAAAAGCAGCATATCGTACTACAAATGGAGGCCCTGCGGCCAGTGCTTTCACCGCCTGATTTGTCAGTAATCCACAGTGGCGCGATAAGAGATATCAATTTCGGATTTTATTCCCTCCAAAATGAACAAACCAACAAGAAACAGCTTGCTCCAATGCTCTTTGTAAAATTATAGTGCTATGCTTTTGACCAAGACGCCCTGCCAAACCAGAGGAAATAAAAGTCTCAAAACGATAAGAGAAATAACCAATGCTGCCTGCGAATCCCCTTTGCTCCATACTCATGCCCCGTGTCCGGACCCGGTCCTTTGATGCATGCGACCAGAGAGAAAAGAGAAGAGGGAAGGATGAAGGAAGAGACAAAGTAGTAAGACAGAAACGAAACCACGTGGTAACAAAAGAAATCCCAGAGCGAGGGAGGGAAGGCAAAAGAGAGCGCACACAGCCTCGCTGCCGAGTCCGCTCGATTTGCAGGACACTACGCTGCCAATGCTAGTCCGCTGTCCAGCGACGAGCTGACAGACCGCGGATGCTCATCCTTGGTCTCGTTCTTGTTGCCGCCAGCCGCCGTCCCTTGTAGTCCCGCCTCGTCCGCCTTGTGCACCATGCCGTCCGACAGCTCCGCGCTGATCGTGCTGCCCGCATCCGAGCTGACGATCGTGGAGAGCTTCGGCCGCATCGACGTGTGTGTCGCCGACAGCTGGGTCGCGTCCGCGTCCGTTGTCTTCGTGTCCGGCCCAGACGCCGTGGCAAGGCCCGCCAACGACGGAAGCTGCCATTTCATCTTCAGCTCACCGTCGTCCTCGTCTGAAGACCACCCCGCTGCTTCGACCGACGACGCCAGGCTCCCGCTTCCGCTCCGGCTGCGATTTCTGCCCTGCTTGTTGCCTGGCTGCTGGCTCTTCGGCCGCAGCCCACTCCCTCGCCCCGACGTGTTTCTCGACATCGTCCGGTTGGGCGAGCGACATGCCGCCGCCCCATCTTCCGTGTCCTCGGCCGATGGCGTCATCGACCGCATGTTGCTGCCCACAGTGCTGCCGTAGGACTCGGCCCGGCGCCGCCTCGCCTCCATGGCCATCTTGCGCGTGAGAGAGACTTCTGAGCCGGTCGTCACGTTTGATCTCCGTCCGGCCCCTATTGTCGAGCTTGCCACACTTCCGCTCCGGCTGACCGGCACCTTGCCCTCCATCACCTTGGCCGGTGGCGGCGGCTGCAGCATCCAGTGCAGGCCGTCCTTGTATGCCGGCTTGCTGGAGACCACGGGCGGGTGGTACTCGTTGACGGGAGGGTGGATGACTGTGGGCGTGTAGAACTTGGCCCGGTCCTCGTCCGTGATGGCCCGATCCTTGCCGAGTGTGCTCTCGAGCAGACGGCCGGCCGACGAGCCGGCCTTGACAATGGCGCCCATCAGTTTGTTCTTCCTCGACTGGTCGTTGCCCCAGAGCTCTTCGTCTTCTCGCTGGTACCGCTTGTGGTTCCATCCTTCGTTGGACGTCGTGTTGGTGGCCGTTGCTTCCAGCATGCTCATGCTGTGCGTATCATCCGGGACTAGAGTTGGGCTGGCCGGCGGGGCCGCGTCATCGACCGTCCCGTTGCCATGTGCACCGCCTGACCAGCTCGCTCCGCCCCCTGAGCCGCCCAACGGGCCGCTGCTGTCTTGCGGAGTGCCGTTGGTACTACTAGCAAGGCTGCTGCGCGTGACCACGCTGTTTTCCTTGCCGGCGCTCGTAAGTATCCGTTGGCTGGTGTTCTTGTTCGCGGCACCGGCCTTGCCCTTCTTCGGCAGACTGGGCCCCATCATGATCTCCTCCTGCCAGTAGGGATTCACGTTGAACGGGCTGGGATGTCGATAGAGCTCCGGCTCTTCATCATCCAGACGCGCCCGGGCCTCACGCTCCCGGCGAGACTGTTTTCGCGTGCGGTAGCGCGTGCGGGCGGAAAGACATGGTGTGCAGGCCAAGACATAGAAGATGGCCGACTGTATAGCGACGGGGAAAGCCATCTCGCGCTGACCTCTCTGCCAAAGATGCGGGCCTCGCTCCTTTCTTCCTCGCCTTTATACCCACACCCTCTCTGGGTACCGCCCTCCTGCCTGGTCTGTCTGGCACGTCTGCCCTCTTCCCCTTTTTTTTTCGTATAGCGCGCGCGGCCTGTTAGACGTCGGGGGAGTTGGTTTCGACCTCGGGTGCTCAGCTCATGTGTGCACTGGTTTTGGAGGAGACGGTCGGGGAGAGCGACGGTTTTCGGGAGCACGACGCAAGAATTGGCCACGACAGCAGCAGTGCCGAAGAATATAAGCTGGCTTCGTAATACCAGCTCCACTGGGGGGATCTCGGAACGGAGTTTCTGCAAGTTGGGCACGCACTGCAGGTATGGGCGAATCGAATGGCTCGCAGACTCGCCGTGCTAGCCGTGCAAGTAAGAGCGGTAAGATCGAAGCTTTCCAACCCAATGGCTGGATCGTTGAAATGGTTTCAGAGTTGTGGCTGAAGCTCTACGGAGTAGAGGCAGCCAAGAGCAACGAAACAAATATGGCAGAGGAGACGAGGTTTGCTCAGTCCTGCCAGATTGTCAAACGAGCAAATCGTGATGGCTGCAGCAGGCCCAAGTATTGTTTGCTCTGTTGTTGTTGTTTACTATTTTCCTTGTCCTCATTCAGCAGCAGTATATTGTGCTCGATGCCAAGTACGTTTGTCGAGGAAAGGGAGTGAGCCTCTGGAAAGAAAACGGCGAGAGAATGCCCCAGCAGATGGGTGACAACCCCCCAGCCTCCTTTCAATGGTAGCGTTGTGTTGGCGGAGCGCAATTGGGACTCGGCTTAAATTGGATGGGAGGCGCAGGAGGCTCGTTTTGAAGCAGTTATTGGGCGGTGCTTGGGTAAGATTCAGTGCATCTTTAGCGACAGTTTTGGTGGAGAAGGAGAGGAACAGGGAAACAGGACGTTCCAGCCAGCAGAAGAAGCCAGGGTCTTGGGACTTTTGTCGTGAATCCAAGTCAATGTCGAGGAAAATGCAATCAAGGCGGCCATTCAGGTCTAGAAGGCCCCGGTTCGTAAGGGGGCTCGGGGAATATACCCCATGGAACGGGAAGGGGGAAGCGAAGGAGAGAATGAGCTTGGCAGAAGCAGAATGCGAAATGCGGGAGTGATGTTTAGGAGGGGACACGGGGTGGAATGTATCTTAGGATGGACGACGTTCAGGGGAAATGAGGGGGGGTGGAAACGAGAGAAGGCAATTATTAGCGCTACAGAACTAACGAGTACCTTACGAACCAGACTACGACGTATGTTATCAGTGGAGACAGGGTTGCGAGTTGCATGGAGGATCTTTGGACGGCAAGTGCTAAGCAGTGGCTAAGCAGTGACATTGCTGGACACGGAGTGCCAATGGGTCCTGCTGCTTTGGGCCTTTACAACATGCCTTACCGCAGTGTCTGCGCCGTTTCAGCCACGGAGGCGGATCCCGGAGCTGCCGAGCCCGCAAGGCTCTCCGGGCCCTGCTCGCAACAATGCGAGTTATTAAGCATAGCTAAAAATGAAATAGCCTATTTCGCGTCTCTGCGGAACCCGACAACATGCCGTCTTTCGCCGACGTCTGTTCGGTCCACCGTAACCGTGAAGGGGTAAAATACATAGTAAGGACCGAGGAACGACTGGGGTGCTTTGGAAGCAGCAGAAATCCCCTCGTGGCTTTTTAGCCTCGACCTGGCTGCTGCTAGTCCGTCCCGTTGTCCGTGTTGCGGCATATACTCCGTAGTCTGCCTCGCTTCGTCGGCGTCTCTTCCAGCCCGGCTCCCTGCCTACCGGACGCGTTCTCACCGTCTTTTTCCCTTATAGAGAGAGACAGGCCACGCTGTTACATAGATGATTGGATGGACTCGTGGGCGTTATCTGATTGAGCTCAACATAGCCATGCCGAGTCTTTCCCCATGATGCACTGGCCGCCGATCTGCACATCTGCGCCTAATAAGGGAGACCTGTGTTCTGAAATCTGGCTCTCGTCTTGCACCGCATGGCCTCTTACGATTATCGCTTTCCCCACCAATGGCGTTCTCCAACATGGCCACCTGTACCTGCAAGCATCCGTCAGAACAAAGACGTGTCTTGCATATGCACCTCCCCACATGCTGCTTACATATAACACCCAGTATCTTACGAGGCCATGCATGCGAGATATATGAACAACAAGTGGCAGCAGGCCGAGGGAAAATGTAATCCTTTATAGACTAGCTTTGTTTGTATATTTTGTAGTTTTTTTTATCGCTTGCTACCATACAATGGGTACTGGGCTGTCGTTTCTGCCGAACTATAAACATAAAGGGGGGAAAAAGGAAAAGAAAAAGAAAAAAAAGCACAATTAGTTCAGCAATGTGAAGATGCTGTTTTTTTCTTTCCCGCGACTCCAAAATATACCAAACATCAAGGTCAATCCTCACACGCTGATCTGTGACAGACATATCAAGGCCCGAGCCACTTGGGGACGGCGCCCAAGACGCAGGGCTGATTGCTGAATGCATCAAGCACCCACCGCCATGCAGCACTTTTGTCCTACCGTAATATATACACAAACAACAAAGCTTAGCTGTGCACAAATCCGCATGTCTCTGCCTTTGTCCCTCGCGAAAACGCGGGGACCGTCCTCGAAGGACGTGGCGCAAGAAAGAAAAGAAATAGCAAAACGCGAGCAGGGGGGTGGCGACAATAGCTGCTTAGACGTAAAAGCTTAGACATCCCACTCGGCCTCCTCCTCGTCGGCGGGTGCGTCGGTGCTCAGGGCAGCAAATGCCGACTTCTGCGTGAAGAACTTGCCGCTCGGCGCGGAGGATGCATTGCTCGCGGCAGAAACGGCTGCCACCTTTGCTGCAGGCGTGTCCGGGTGTCCGTTCTCGCCGGCATCCGCACCCTTCGCCTTGCGCGACTTGGGCTTGACCGTGCTCCACGACTCCTCTTCTTCCTTCCGCAGCATCTCCATCTGCTCTTCCTCCGAGGGCAGAGACGACATCCAGTCTTCCCCCTTTTCGGCAGACCGCGCCGACGACTTGTTGGAGGCATCTGTCTGCACCGCGTTCGAGTCGAACGTGTCCAGCGGCTGGGCGGGGATGAAGGTGTTGTTGCCGGCAGACACGTCATTGCTCTTCCATGCGCTCGATGCGCTGGCTTGTGCGGCCACAAAGGCGGAGCCGTCTTTGGCCGCCCGGCCCTCAGCAAGCCGCGCGGTCCGTCGTTGTGCCTCCAGCTTGGCCTTGCGGTCCACCTCGGCCTCCTCGCGTGCCACCTTGGCCAGCTCAACCTTTTTCCGGTTCTGGCGCTGCTTCTTCGTCTCGACAGGCTCCGGCGCCGCCTTTGCCTTCTTGTCCTTTGCCGGCTTCGTGTCTTCGGCAATCGTCAGGCGCAGAACCGACGGGCCTGGTGCCTGCTTCTCGAGCATGTCGTCGACGTTCCCAGCCACGACCGCGCCCATGACAGGCGAGGCCACTGACGAGCGGTCGTCGTCGGCATCGATGCCAGCCGTGGACGACGGCGCCGAGACGGCGGCGGCGGCATGATCAGCAGAGACAGGGAGCTCCTCGGCGCGGGATTGCTTCACGCTCTTCTGCCGCGTATCGTCCTTTGTCTTGCCGGAGATTTTGGTTCCCTGCTTCACGCTGGCGAGCTGACGGGCAAATTCCCGATTGCTGGCAGCATCGTCATCCGAGCTGTAGCTGTACGCGATCGGAGGCTGGGGGGTTGCCACCGCCGCAGCCGGCGGCTTTGCGCCGTGCGAGGCGTCGCTTGCCCGTGCCCGCTTTGGCTTGGGCTCCTTCTGTTCCTTCCGCTGGTTGGGAAGATGCCGCTCCTGCCGCTGTCGTTGCTGTCCGACTTTGGCCAGCTGTGTCGGGTGGCTTTTGCTCCATTCACGGAAGCTATAGGCACCGAAAATGCCCAGGACGGCGGCCCAGCCGATCAGTGTAGACAGAGTGACACCCATGGCTGCTCGCAGAAGGAGGCTTGGGAAGTGAGACGTGTATCGAAGTGGCACCGAGAAATTCAGTCCTCGCAAAGTACTACGAGAGACGAGCTCGTGTTCAATGAAGGATTGCTGCACCACCCGTTTGTGCGGCTCCGGATCGGATCTGGTGCCTCTGCGAAACGATTGGCAGGAAACCTTGGGGAAAGTTCTTGGAGCTGCTCGATATCACCTGGGAGCAAGCTGAAAGCGGATTGGTTCGTGTGTAAGGGAGGGAATGAGACAGGCTCCCGTGACGGTATCGTGGATGGAGTTGATGGCAGTGCCACAGATGGTGGAGGGACGATCGTAGAACGATGGCGAGATTGCAAGCCAAGGCCAGAATTTATTTCGAGAACATAAATGTGCGCCGTGGGACGAGTAAGAGGAGTGTCAATGTGGCGAAGGGGTTGGGAGGATGACCTGCAAGCGTGGTTACGCGATCAAAGATGACTATCAGGGGAGGCTAAGGCGTCAAAAGTGATCAAAAGAGGCGGTAAGGTGATGAGTGGAAGGTGAAGATGGGGACACTGGCAAAAGTGAGAAGAGAGAGGGAAGGGGCCGAGAAGGTGAAAAAAAAAAATATAAAGTTGGGGAACGGAGGTTGAAAAAGAGGATAGTTGGCCGTGTCTCGATTCCCCCCTGTGGACAGATTGTAACGAGTTTAGAAGGAGCTCTTTTACGATTCGGGCTAAGATGGGAACGTGATGGGGCAAGCGCGACTGGGGCAGGTCCCAGTGGAAATAAACAGGTGGCTTCAGCTTCTGTCGGGAGCATTGCTATTTTATTTTAATTGGCCGTCTAATATTCCATTTTCCTCTAGGCGCCGGCAAAGGGTTGTACTCGTTCGTACTCGTTCATACTCGTATCGTATCGTATCTCACATGAAAACAAACATCCGGAGGCATGGCTGTGTCTGTTTGATACTTTGTCCACGCAATCTTGGCAGGGAGGCCCCCTGTTCCAAGCTGCCCCCGATGCCATTCGATCCGGGTTTCGTGGTGTCCAGGCAGTCCGTCCAAGTAGCGGCGCTGCAGCCTATTCGCACTGTTTTATACCGCCCTTCCAGACGTACGATGGAGTGTGCTGGACTGCCGGCTCGCGTGGTTATTCCGGGGTTGAGCCTGTTGCTAGACGGAAAGCAGTAGGTCCAGCTCGAAGCCTTTGGATGCCACAACGCACACACCGAGTCCGCCTCGTAAGATACATTGGGTCACGACGTGGCACGCAATAACCAGCATTTGTCAGAGGACCGTGCGAGGCTTGTATTCCACTCACACATGCCCACCCCCAAAAGGAAGCTGACACGGCTCAACTGTCAGACCTCGTGCAGGCCGCCTCACACTCTGTAGTGTTTCTTCTTCTTGCTGTCGGTAGCACCAGGAGGGTGGCCGCCGCCCGGGAGCCCGTCCGCGGGCCATGCCATCCGTGTGCGTGTAGGCACGGTTCCTGTCGATAACACGCCATTGACGTGTTGGTGCAATTGGGTACCTGAAGCCAATTCCGCTCTGGAGGAGACAGTAGATACTGTGCACCGCAAGGAAGGGGGGGGGGCGATAAGGCCGGGGCGTTACGCAATATCGGATCCACCAGCAGGCGGACCGGGTTTCTGTGCGAGTAGTGTTCTCGTTGGGTTTCCAAGAGCCGCCTGGCAACAAAGCCAAATCTGTGCGGCTTGCGACCAGCAACCAGGGTTGGAAACACGGACAGCTAGCAAAAAAAGCCATGGCACCTAAAAACCGCATCATCATCGACACCGATCCAGGTAAGACCGAGAAACCGCACTCGGGCCCTTCTCTCGTAGTCGCTTGTCACGTGCTGACTGCCATCCACTGCAGGCGTTGACGATGTCCTCGCCATGCTGCTGGCCCTCAGTGCCTCGCCCGAGGAGCTGGAGGTGGTGATGCTGTCCGTCACGTACGGCAACGTCCCGCTGCAGAGGCACGTGCCCAGCCAGTTCCCCCCTCCCGCTGTCGACCCTGCTGACGAGAGGATGGCGCCAGCTGTCTGCGAAACGTCGTGGCGCTGTTCCACGTCCTGGAGAAGGAGCTGGCATGGCGCAGCGCGACAGGACGGTCCGCTGGTCCGGGCTTCGGGGCGCTCAAGACGTACAAGCCCATAGTCGCCGTCGGCGCCGAGCATCCGTTGGAGGACGAGCTGCTGATGGCGGACCACTTCCGTGCGTTCTCACCGAGCCACCAATCCAGACTTTGTTGTGTGTTGACTGACCATGGCATTGTGCGATGCATCCAGACGGTGCTGATGGCCTGCATGGCGTGCACGAAGCTGTAAGTCTGTCCCGTCTGTGTCCGCCATGGCATCATTGACGTCATCGCGCGCTAAGTCTGCGTTCCGTTTCTGTAGCATCCCGACCTCACCCCTGCCGATACGTGGAAGCAGCTCTTTGCAGAGGAGAGCCAGGAGGGGGCCTCCACCCCGGCGGACCTGGCCTCGTTCTCGTCCTTCTTCACGCCGTCCAAGACCGCGGCCCACAAGGAGATCCTGCGCATCCTCCGCGAGGAGCCGGCCGACACCATTACCATTGTTGCCATTGGGCCGCTGACCAACGTCGCGCTGGCCGCGGCTGAGGACCCGGTGGCGTTTCTGCGCGTCAAGGAGCTGGTGGTCATGGGCGGCGCGGTCGACTTTCCCGGCAACATCACGCCGTCGGCCGAGTTCAACTGCTATGCCGACGCCGTGGCCGCCGCGCGCGTGTATGCGCTGACGTCGCCCACGCCGGCCTCGACCATGCCGCCGGTGCTGCACGGCAAGTCGGTGCTGCCGCCGTACCCGGCCCAGCTGCCGCGGCCGCTGAAGCTGACGCTGTTCCCCCTGGACATCACCACGCCGCACCTGCTCGGCGAGCGATTCTTCCTCGCCCAGATCGCCGCCGCCGAGCAGGCCGGCAGCCCGCTCGCGCGCTGGGTCAAGACCTTTATGACGGGCACCTTCCGCAAGATCGAGGCCATGGAGGGCGCCGGCGGCGAGCCGGGCCTGTCGCTGCACGACCCCATGTGCATCTGGTACATGCTGCAGCGCGACGACCCGGCCTGGAAGCCCGTCGCCCGGCCCGAGGACGTCCGCGTCGAGACCGTCGGCCAGTGGACGCGCGGCCTGCACGTCGTCGACCGCCGGGGACGCGGCCGGCCCGACGACACGGATGCGGCTGCCGCGGCTGCCGCGGCTGTCCTGGGCGACGCCGAGGACCTGCCGACGGGCGAGGTGTCGGGCGACGCGATGGGCTGGATGAGCACCAAAAGGGGCAACCGCGTCAACCGCATCATCGGCTCGCCGGGCTTCGATGCCTTTGCGGGCTACCTGATGAAGAGGATCTTTGCATGATAATGATGATGCGATTATATATAAGAACAACTCGAAACATTTTCTCCGCCTGGCTTTCAGGGTATATTTTCCCTCCTCGCCTCCGCTTCAAAGGCCGGACCCTGTCTGTTTATATCTGGGGTAGAGAGTGGACAAGGCTATCTTTCCAACAGAATGTGTGGGTAGATCGTAAGAATCCGCTCGTCAAGAGGATGGGGCCATAAGCCAGGGCTTTGTGCCAGGCGGCCCGCACCTCTACCCGCCAGAGGCGACGATTAGCCATCCTGGACGGAACCCCGGCCCGCCAGCTTCGTCCGAGTCTGTCGCGATGCTTGCATTATCCTCTCTCCTGACAGCGGGTATAAATCGCAAGCGTTGTCGCTCGATTCGACGCCGGCCCCCTCTCTCCCCCTCTCTCCCCCCTCCCCCGTGCCGTATGCATGCACTCGGTGAACTTTGTCAAACGTGTTTTGTCGTTCCGATTACGCTGCCCTTGACCTTGCTCCAGTCTATAGACGCATCCAGCTCCTCGTCCACCAGCCCGACGCTGCACACGTTATCACCACGCACAATGTAGAGGCCCAGCGGCACCTCGGCTGACGGTTCGGCGTCGTCGGGGGTGTTGATCACACGCTCGATAGCGGACTGCAGCACCTGGGAAAGGTCAGAGGGCGGACAACAAGGAAAGCAAGAGGGTCCCTACCAGATTGGTCGAGTTGTCGATGCATGCCAGGGTGCCGACTAGAATGCGGGAATCCACCGTGAGGACGAGCACCTTTTCTGGGAGGAATGTCAGCTCAGACACGGAGGTGGGATGAAACAAAAACTACGGCTTCTCCGTCTGCAGGTCTCTTACTCTCAACGTAGCCGTAGAGAAGGGCCGACATGATTGTGAAGGTGGCCGTGGGCCCTTTGCCTCGATACCAGGATCTCCTTTGGAATGCTGGGTCAGACAAGAGGCGCAGACAGGCAGACAATCGGCATGTATCCCTCAGGGTCTTGTCGCCAGGTGGGAATCCGTAGAGGGGGAGAGGGGGAGGACTGCCGGTGCTTTCTTCTGGTCGCCTGTCGTTGTCGTTGCCGCGGAAGAACGGCGTGGACTATTTTTTGACGCCCTAGACCGACATGTGGCGCAGAGCCCCACTAGCCACACTGACAGCTTTAAGATGCTGTTTCCTAGCGGCCACTTCTGTGAATTGATACGACTGACAGCGAGAGGCAAAAGGCACAATGGAAGGATGTCGAATTTTCTATGTTCTTTCATGGCTGCTTCTAGAATATCAAAAGCCTAGGAGGCAATGCTGGGAGCCAGACCGGAGAAGAGTGTCCAAATACGAGTCTGCTCCAATACCGAGCTGATTTGTTCAACCCCGCCAACGGTTTAGAGCTCAATATGGGGTTGGCTCTATCTTAACGGTGACAGATAGCAAAAGGAGACACCCGCCAAAAGACATATAAACGCACCCCATTCCTGACATCTGCCATACCACCAAGGCTAGTAGCCATTGCCCTACGCCATGGCACATACATGTCTGCATGCAGAGGCTACGGCTTGCGGTGCAGAACCAGCGTCGACTTTCATGTCGGAAGGCGGGCAGCGTTGTAAGATACTAGACAACAACGACCACGGTGCTATAGTGGTCCTGACCAATCTGCTGAAATAGACCCTCATAGTGGAGGCCCCGGCCGATCTGGGCCTGTTTTGGCGTGGACGTCTAAGATCGACTGGGTCCTCGTGGACTGCGAGCACGGGCAGAGAGACGGCAGGACCCGGGTCTCACTTGGCGATTGGCCGCGGACGCGGTGGTGGTGGCACGCGGCCAGGCCGTCGTCCAGACAATTACGCCTTTTCCACGAGGTCCATCTTGGCCTGCACGTCGTCGGGCGAGAAGCGGTGCATGAGCTTCACGGCCTTGGAGGCACGCTTGGGATCCTCCTCGGGCGCCGAGGCCTTGCTGATGTGAATCTGTAGGGCCGGTCAGTGTCGAGGGAAGGACGGAAAAGCTACGAGAACGGGGCTGCACGTACCACAGGCACGTCAAGGTCGTAGAGGTCGCGCCACCCCTTGGCCTCGGGCTGGACGACATCGACTTCGTGATACTCAAACGGCCGGACATCCCACACGTCTGAGAGGGCCGACTTGGCCCGCACGCACAGCCCGCAGTTGGCGCGCGTGAACAGGGTGATGCGGCTCGCGTGCTGCTGCAGCAGCCGTATGGACGCTCGCATGGCGAAGAGATGGGTGTGAGGAAGCTGGTACGGCGGTGTTCCCGGCTCGTCCTGTTTTCTTCCTGTGTGGTTGCAAACACCGTTGGGGGTGCTACAAGGCGCTACGGAGTATATCTCAAAGCAGTCTAGGCGGTCTGCAGGGCATAGCTGCAGGAGGGGTAAAAAGCTTTGGAAGAGTGGGTCTTCTGGATTGGGCGGCAGCTCTGCACACAAACCACACGGGCGGTGCCTCGGAGGGGTTCACAGCGAGCTCTCGAAGCGCAGGACAGGCTTCGTCGCGGACTCGTCTCGACGCCCACGATGACGTACAAAAGAGGGCAGACGAACTTGGCGTGCAGCTGGCAGCCCTTTGTCGGCCGATTCCCCGCCGTGAGGCGGCCAAGGCGAGAGGAGGCTGCAGCGCACTGTGTCCGCACAGTACGATACACGGCCACTTAAAGCCGCCCAAAGAACTCCGTAGTTTTTCCTGTTGGCCATGGAAGCTCTCAGAAGATCACCGTCCGCTCTCGACCAAAAAGGCAAAAGGCCAGACGCAGTGAGAGGACCGACAGAAAACACAGAGGGAAAGCACAAGAGCACCTCCCAGAGAAGAATCGGCCCCCCCCTCCTCTAGCTGATATAAGGAGACGTGACTGCTCTCAATTTTCTCTGGCTGGTTTATACGGGCCGTCTACTATCACAGGTCGAGGAAACATCCGCGACGCAAGCAACAGAACGGAAAAAGAGCGAGGCCGAGGCGGACACGGAACAGACGCAGCTATGGCCCAGAAGTGCGTGCATCAAGGCTGCGGCAAGACGTACACGGACGCAGACGAGGTCTGCAAGTACCACCCGGGCCCGCCGGTCTTCCACGAGGGCCAGAAAGGTGAGCATTGTGCAGCAGGCGGAGTGATGGGGAGGCGGCGGCGGCGGCCGTCTGTCCCCCGGCCCCTGTCTCTGGATCGTGGTGGCTGACGCGTGTGATGGGCGCTCTCTGCAGGATGGACGTGCTGCAAGCCGCGGGTGCTCACGTTTGAGGAGTTTATGGAGATCACGCCCTGCACGAACGGCAAGCACAGCACGACGGACCTGCCGCCCAAGGTAGAGAAGAAGACGGAGTCGGCGGAGGCGGTGGCAGCGGCGGCGGCGGCGGCTGCGGCCGAAGAGGCCCAGTTCGGCCCGGCGGTGCCGCGGACGCCCATTGCGGTGCCGGTGCGCGAAAGGGCCGAAGCAGCGGCAGGGGGCGCCGTCTCGGGGGCGCCGACGCCGCCGACGCAGCCGTCGCCGCCGCCCGAGTCGGAGGACGACGAGCCGAGCCTGGCGATCCCTGACGGACGGGTGTGTCGGCGGCGGGGATGCGGCGTGGCGTACGTCTCGGGCGCGTCGCGCGAGGGCGAGACGTGCGTGCACCACCCGGGGGCGCCCATCTTCCACGAGGGCAGCAAGGGCTACGCGTGCTGCAAGCGGCGCGTGCTCGAGTTTGACCAGTTTATGAAGATCGAGGGCTGCCAGACCAAGGGCCGGCACCTGTTTGTTGGCAGCGGCCGGAAGGACGGCAAGGGCGGGCTGGGTGCGGGCGAGGAGCTGCTGGAGACGGTGAGGTGAGTGAGAGGGAGGAAGTGGGCGAGAGAGAGAGAGCGGGCGAGAGAGAGAGAGAGGGCGTGTGGTGTGCTAACCGTCCAGAACCGACTTTTACCAGTCCAGCACGGTCCTGACGGTGTCCTTCTTCCTCAAGAAGATCGACAAGGCCAAGGCCAGCATCGTCCTTACCGAGCAGGCCATCGAGCTGGACCTGCCGACGACGGACAGCCCGGTCAAGCGGTACAAGACGCAGGTGCCACTGTTCGCGGCCATCGACCCGGCGCGGTCGACGTTCAAGGTGCTCGGGACCAAGCTCGAGGTGGTGCTGGCCAAGGCCGACGTCAGCTCGTGGCCGATGCTGCGCAGCGACGACCGGCCGACCGGCCAGATCATCCAGACGGGGCGGGCCGGGAGGGCATGACGGGCCGGGAGGTAGAGGGACGACACACTAGACGGGCGAGAAAACAAAAGCAAAGACAGGGAGAACAAGGTGCATGAGATGAGGGGGTCAAGCCAGCCTTGGATACCCGGGCTGCCGGACGAGGGAGGGACAGGAGAAATGTTAGACACTGTTTGCTCGGGGAATCAAGAGTGAAGTCCACAGTCTAATTCCAGCGCCCATACCAAAGTCCAGCCACCACCTATATATACACACGCTGGGCCCACGCTCTCTGCCCCCCCCCCACCCTCACGAGCTCATGCCCTCGAGCATCTCGTTCTGGTCGATCAGCATGCCCTTGCGCATGACGTACTCGCGCAGGGCCTGGAACTCGGCGCCCTCCTCCTCGCCGTAGCGGTAGGCGTCGGAGAAGCCAAAGGCGCACGTGACCTTGTCGAGGGCGGCACGTTCGTCCTCGCGCACCCAGCGTTCGCGCAGGGGCGTGCCGGGGGCCCACGTGACGCGGCGCATCTGGTCGTTGGCGGTGGCGTTGGCGACGGCGCCGATGGCGCCGGTGAAGCCGATGTAGGCCATGATGGCGGCAAAGGCCATGACGGTGGCGGCGCCGTCGTCGAGCGTGGTCTGCACGGCGGCCAGCTGCGACGCCAGGCTGTACGTGGCCAGCGGCACGCCGACGACGGCGAAGCCGGGCAGGAAGCCCTTGCGCAGCACCTTTGCGCGCACAAAGGCCGCGGCCGCGTACGTGTGCTCGACCACGCCGACGGCCGCGTCGAGGTCGCGTGCCGCCAGCGCCGCGTCCAGGGCCGCCTCGGCCACGTCGACCTGCACTGCGCGTGCCGGCCGGCCGGGGCTCTGCGCCACGTAGCGGATGTTGGAGTTGGAGTTGGTGTTGGAGTTGGTGTTGCTGCTGCGCGGCACCGGCTTGGACGCGTACAGCTCCAGCACGTGCGGCAGCGATGCCGGCCGGCCCAGCCGCGCCTGGATGCCGACGTACTGGGCCAGCAGCCGCGGCGTGATGCGCACGCGGCGGTCCTCGATCACGGCGTAGGCGGCGTCCGAGATCTGGCCGACGACGTCGCGGAAGCGCGGCGAGGCTGTGGGCGGTCCTGACCCTGTAGACCCTGTAGACCCGGCAGGTCCTGCAGACCCTGTGGCCGCCGTCGCGTCGGCAGCGCCCCCCCCCCCCACCCTCCCGTCCAGCGACAGCAGCGTCGACGCCGCCGTGTCGGCCTGGTGGTCGATGCTGCTCAGCTGCGGCTGCACCGACGCGTCCATGATCAGGTCGGCGGCCGCGCCGCAGATCTGCAGCGTCGCCGCCGTCTCCTCCTCGGACGGCACCCCCGGGTGGCCCAGCAGCCTCGCACGCGCACCGCTCACAAGCGCCACCACCCGGTCCAGGTCCGGCAGGCCGCCCGCGCTCGGCTGTGGTGGTCCGCGACTGTCTGCCGTCGCCGTTGTGGCCATGTTTCGGGTGGTGGTGGTGGCTGCTGCTGCTGCTGCTGCTGCTGCCGTTGCTGCCCGGAGAGATCGCTGGCTGTCGCTGCCTCTCACACACGTCCCCGCACGCTGTGATAGCCGCGCCCTCGGCCCCAGGTGCCGGCCACCCGGCACCATGAGGCCGGCCACGTCCGCCAGCACGCGCCGGCGGCCCATCCGCGGGCGGAACATGATGCTGGCACCGGGGCTGTCCACGCAGAAGCTGTGCTGTGTTGCGTCTGAACGGCTGGCTCAGAGGACGGCGGAGCGTGGTGGCAGCCGGAGCGAGCTCGTTGTTTGCGCAGAGAGCCGTCCGTGTACTCGGATACAGAAGTAATTTTGCAGGGATTTGCAACAGTGCCAGAGGACAGTCTCGACAGGTCGCCACACACTGTATCCTGTACTCGTATGTATCTTACTCCCTTGCTGTATGATTACAGGGCTGCCCTCCGTAGGGGCTCGCCCCACTTCGCCTCCAGCTCCTGCCTACCCCGTGCCTGCCTGTCTCTGCCTGCCTGTTGAGCGCTAAGCCGGGCCTCTGGCAACTCACGTTTTTCGTATCCCACCGTCTCATCTACAGCATCATTCATCCATTTCCCTCTCTCCCTCTCTCTCTCGGTCGCTCTCTCAATCCCGGCACCGCCCTGCCGTCTGCCGCCGTCTGTCCTTTGTGGCCCACCATCGCCTCTCCGGAGCCTCTCCTTTTCCGTTTCCGGTTTGTTCGCTGGCGATACGACGTTCCTCCTGGCCACTGTCCGACTTTTGGGCACCTTTTCTGCTACTCGCTTGACGAGCCGCTGCTGCTGCTGCTGCTGCTGCCGCCGCCATGCCGCCGCCGCCGCCGCCTCCGCCGCCTCCACCGCCGCCCCCGGGCGGAGGCATGCCACCACCTCCGCCTCCGCCCCCGGGTGGCCTGCCGGGGAGACCGCCAGCTGCGAAGAACGTGGTAGGTTGGGAAGAGAGCTTCTTCTTTGTGCCGCGAGCCTTGCTGAGAGCTGACGTCTCCTCCTCGCCAGAATGCGCTTCTGGGCGACATCCACAAGGGCCGCGTCCTCAAGAAGACTGTGACCAACGACCGCTCGGCGCCCATCGTCGGCAAGGTCTCGGGAGGCGCCGCCCCGTCGCCCCTGGGCGGTGCTCCTGCTGTTCCCGTCGGCCTGGCTCGGCCGTCCGCCAGCACCAACAGCCTCGTCCCTCCGGCCACGGGCAACCGCGCCCGCAGCAACAGCGAACAGTCGGCTGGCGCGGAGACGGGCGCGCCGCAGCTGGGCGGCCTCTTTGCCGGCGGCATGCCCAAGCTGCGGAAGACTGGAGGAGGCGTCAAGACTGGAGGTAAGTCTCTTGTCTTTTTTTTTTTTTTCTGCTTCTGTCCCTTTTCTCTGTGCTTCTGTCCGCTTCTGCCATGCCAACCTCACCTGCAGCCACCCACTCCTCCTATCTGTCCGATCCCGAAGACAACTCCCGAAAGAGCGCTCCGCGACCACCGGCCTTCTCGGCGCCGAAACCGCCGGCCGGCGCCGCTCCTCCTATTCCCGGCCGACCCTCGTTTCCCGCGCCGAGCATCCCGGCCCCGACCCCGACACCGGCACCAGCCCCGGCTTCGCATCCGCATCCGCATCCTGGCGGCCCGACATTCCACCCGTCCATTGCGAATCTGCGCAAGCGCAGCGACGTGCCGCGACCAAACTCCTCGGCCTCCCAGATCTTCCTCAACAAAGGCCCTCCTCCTCCCATCGGCAAGAAGCCCCCCCCGCCTCCCGGCTCTAGGAAGCCCTCGTCGTCGGTGTCCACGGCGCCTGCCCTGCCGCCTTTTCACGCCCCGCCTCTCCCCTCGTCGGCGGCACCCGCCATCCCCTCGGCGCCCGCTCCACCCGTGCCGTCAGCCCCATCGGCCCCATCGGCCCCATCGGCCCCATCGGCCCCATCGCCACCATCGCCACCATCGGCGCCGCCGGCACCACCACCTCCTCCGCCTCCACCAGCCTCTGCCGGCTTTCCTCCCTCTCGCTCCCAGCCACAAGCACCGCCGCCTGCGCCGCCACCGCCGCCACCACCGCCCTCCTCGGCCCCGAGCGCCTTCAACCACAGCTTGGTCGCCCAGGTCGCCAAGCGGACCGCCTCTGTCTCCCCTTCTTCTTCCCCGTCGCCATCGGCACCACCGCCACCGCCGCCTCCTCCTCCCCCGCCGTCAGCCCCTGCGCCGTCGCCCTCCTCCGCTCCTCCACCACCGCCACCACCACCGCCTCCCAGCAGCCAGGCGCCGTCGCCCGCATCTCTGCTTCCTCCGACTCAGCCGGCCGCGGCCACCATCTCCCTCTCTCCGCTGATCAACAACAAGACCACCAACCTGGCCGCCGTGCCGCCGCCGATGCGCGTGTCCATGCTGGACCCGTCTGCCTACACGCTCAGCCCGAACGGGGGCAGCGCACCCAGCCCGTCGCCGACGCGCAACTCGGGCGGCTCGCTGTCGCCCCGGTCGGGCGCGCGCTATACCGTGCAGGACACCCGGTGGCGTTTTATCAGCGACGACCAGCTCCCCAAGGCGCGGGAGTTCCAGGCGGGCATCAAGCGCTACCGGGCGGGACGCGGCAGCAGTGTGCCGCTCGACCTGGGCTCGCTGTCGTAGTGCGGACGGCGGGCAGAGAGAGGCGGAAGCGCGGCTGCACGAGGGAACGCAAGATTGGCACAGCAGGCCCGAGAGCAGGGCCGAGGACGGCGACAGTAGGAGGCGGCAACAAACAGCCTTTCCTTGTTTTTGTATGTGTATTTTACATTGCTTCGGTCTTGGGTTTGTTTTTGTTTTCCCCCCTTTTCCTTTTTCTTCTCAACTTGCCGAGTATTTCTTTTGTCCATGTGGATAGAGGCCGGTAGCAATGACAGATATACATAGGGAGAACAGGCAGAACAGGCAGGGCTTACCTTTGATTTCATTCAGATTGTTCGAGTTTGATAGAGTGCGTTATTCCTGAATTAAAAATAGATAAAATAAAATACGTCCCATAATGTCCCGTCCCTGCAAATGCAAATACAAACAAACGCCCCCAAAGTGAGAATCCTCCGAATGGCACCAAAATCCATCAAGTATGCGTCAAGGGTATGCCCGAGAAAAAGCACCATCTGCAAGCATCATGTATCTGGCCGTCTGCCACCTGCCGCCTGCCGCCTGCCACCTGCCGCTGCCGCTGCCGCTGCCGTTTGCTGCTCGTCGTCTCATGTACGTCTGCCTTTAGCCGCGCATTCGTGCATTTCCAATCTCCTCCGTCGTGTGTCCATGTGGTATCTGACACCCAAAATCATACGCCCGCGTGTCCTAGAGGGAGTCCCAGGGGGGGGTCCCAGGGGTAGTCCCAAGAGGGAAAACAATGTCGAAACGAAGAAGAAAAACAAAAAAGCAAAGGAAAATCACATCTTCGGTGCCTGTGGCCTTCAAGCCGCCACGCTCCTCGTCATGCCGGAGCCCCAGCGGAACCGCCGCAGCGTGCTGCCCGTCGACGACCGCATGATCTCGCTGCCGCAGGACGACGTCGCGTTGGACGCCGCGCTGCCGCCCAGGGCGCCGCCGGCCGACACGGCCTCCTGCTTGCCCACCTCGCGGCCGAGCACGAAGCCGGCGCCAAAGCCGACAACGGACACCAGAACCACCACGCCGGCACTGACCACCCAGGTGAGCACCGTCGGGGTGAGGAACGTGGTTGTGGCCTCGCCGTAGGCCGCCGTCGACGTCCGCTTCTTCTTCATCGCTCGCTGCGACTTGCTCGGGCTGCCTGCCGCCGCCGCTGCCGCCGACGTGCGCTTGCTCCTGCTGGAAGACGACACCGCGCTCACGGCGCTGTCCCGGGACGACGGCACCGCGCGGGTGCTGCCCGAGCGAGGGCTGAGACGCGAAGCGCTGCCGCTGCGGTGAGCCTGTGCCGCCGTGGTCCGGGGCGGCATCCGCGACGATATCCGCGGCGACTGGAAGGCCGCGTGGGAGCGGGCGCCTGCGGGCGCCTCCTCCATGAGCTCGGACTCGGGCACGAGGCGCAGATCCATCGGCTGCGTGCTCGGTCGCAGGCCGGACGCGATGCCCGCAGACTCGCCAAACGCCGCCGCCTCCTTCTTCGGCAGGCCCCGGGCGGCTGCCGCGCACGAGAGCAGCGTGGTCAGGGACGCGCGCAGAACGGCGTCGTTGTCCTCGCGGTTCGACGAATGTGGCGGGGTGACAAAGTGCGGCGGGCCGACGGAGTCGCGCGAGCCGCGCGAGGCCGACCGCTGCGCAGTCATGGACGACGGCCGGGCGCAGGACGCGGCCATGTGTTGGTGGGCGGGCGAGGGGACGGAGCGGTGCTGCTGCTGCTGCTGCTGCTGCTGCTGCTGCAGGTGGTGCGGCGGGTGCGAAAAGGCGTTTGGCTGGGGGCGGAAGGTCGGGAGGCCCGACGACGGCGCGCCCAGCGCGGTCCCGTCGTCATCGTCCTCGTCGTCCTCGTCGTCGCCGTCGCTGGCGGCGGCACGCTGCTGCATCCGCGCCTGTGCCTGTTGCTGGAGCAGGGCAAACGGCTGCGGCGGCGTGGGAGGATGGCGCACGTGGACGTGTTCGGCCGAGCTGGCCATCAGCCGGTCCTCCTCGCTCTCGCTCTCGTCGTACTCCTCCTGGCTCTCGGCCAGGCTGCGGGCGACGGGCGCGACGATGGCGCTGGCCCGTCGCTGCGGAGGCGGCGCGTCCGCCGAGACCGAGGCCGATGCAGAAGGACGAGTGGCCGCGACGGCCACAGCCTCGGCCTCAACCTGCTGCAGCAGACGGCGACGCCGCTGCGGCGCCGCCGACATGGTGCCGCCGTTGCGGCCGCTGGCGCCGTGGCCGACGCGCAGGCCGGTGACGACAATGTCGCTGGCAATGGACGACACCGACGATGACGACGGCTGCGAGTCGATTTCCACCCACGACTCTACGCTCGGCGTCAGCGATTCGCAGTCCTCCCGGTCGTTGCCGACGTCGGCCGCAGCGCCGTCATCGCCCGCACGTGGACGAGGATACTGACCGTCGTTGCGGCTGCTCGCCGCCGACTGTGCTGCTGGCACCGTCGTGAGAGAAGCCCTTTGGCCGTTGCTGTTGCTGTTGGCGGCAGCCGACGTGGATATGCGACTAGCGGACGGCGCAGTGGCGACCGCGCGGTCAGCGCCGTCCAGGGGGTTGTTACGTCCGTATGCGGAACTCATGGTGGCTGGTCAAAAAACCGTTCGCCCGATGGGAGAGGAGGACGATGGCGGATGGATGAGCAGGAGAACAAAAAAAATAGAGGATGCGGAAAGAGGACGAGTTGGAAATAGGGAGCAGAAATAAGGATCCAGAGATGAGGCAGGAGGAAGGAGCGGGGGAGTGTGCCTGCTTATTGGCACTTGCTCCAGGCAGAGAAGGCGCGAACGGCAGGGAGAGCACGAGGTCCGGTTTCCCTAGCACAGAGAGAGAGAGACGCTGATTTCAGCCCCTTTGGCCAGAGCCTAACAACCTGAATCCACCCCCGCACGATGGAGAACTCGGAGAGCTTGGGCGTGTGTTATCTTTTGCTTCGGATCAGCTGCACACGCGCAGTATTGCAGATCAAGTCTTAGACCGCGCCGCTTTTGGCAATGGGCGTTGTTTGATGTGTCCGGACGGTTTGAGCAGAGAATGGGAAATCCGAAATAAGATAAGATACAAGGTGAGGGACAGGAAGAAAGGGGCTATTCATATAATATGCACGCTTTGTCGCTGCAGTCCACAAGGGAACCAAAACCGTCTCTCTCGTTTAGGGGTTAACGCCCTTTATCTTCCCTGTAGCTCGAGGGGAGGGGGTCGATCTCTACACCGCGGACGCCCTGCTGATTTTGTTGGCAGGTGGGGGGGGGGGGGGGGGGGACCCCCCCCCCCCCCCCCCCCCCCACCCCTTGCCCCGGCCCCCCTCGAGCCCCCCCCCCCCCCACCCCTTGCCAAGGCCCCCTGGGGCGTCTTGGCCCGACACCTCGCGC